>ML104737.1:25255-125557 GCA_003697995.1 Taxidea taxus jeffersonii | reverse complement strand
GTGTATTCTGTTGCTTTGGGGTAGAATGTTCTGAATATATCTGTGATGTCCATCTCGTCCAGTGTGTCATTTAAGACCTTTATTTCTTTGTTGATCTTTTGCTTGGATGATCTGTCCATTTCAGTGAGGGGTGTGTTAAAGTCTCCAACTATTATTGTATTCTTGTCAATGTGTTTCTTTGATTTTGTTATTAATTGGTTTATATAGTTGGCTGCTCCCATGTTAGGGGCATAGATATTTAAAACTGTTAGATCTTCTTGTTGGACAGACCCTTTGAGTATTGTCCTTCCTCATCTCTTATTATAGTCTTTGGCTTAAAATCTAATTGATCTAAGGATTGCCACCCCAGCTTTCTTCTGATGTCCATTAGCATGGTAAGTTGTTTTCCACCCCCTCGCTTTCAATCTGGAGGTGTCTTCAGGTCTAAAATGAGTTTCTTGTAGGCAGCATATTGATGGGTTTTGTTTTTTTATCCATTCTGAAACCCTGTGTCTTTTGATTGGGGCATTTAGCCCATTTACATTCAGGGTAACTATTGAGAGATAAGAATTTAGTGCCATTGTATTGCCTATATGGTGATTGTTACTGTATAATGTCTCTGTTCCTTTCTGGTAATACTTTTAGGGTCTCTCTTTGCTTAGAGGACCCCTTTCAATATTTCCTGTAGAGCTGGTTTGGTGTTTACAAACTCTTTCAGTTTTTGTTTGTCCTGGAAGCTTTTAATCTCTCCTTCTATTTTCAATGATAACCTAGCTGGATAAAGTATTCTTGGCTGCATGTTTTTCTCGTTTAGTGCTCTAAATATATCATGCCAGTTCTTTCTGGCCTGCCAGGTCTCTGTGGATAAGTCTGCTACCAATCTAATATTTTTACCATTGTACGTTACAGACTTCTTGTCCCGTGCTGCTTTCAGGATTTTCTCTTTGTCACTAAGACTTGTAAATTTTACTATTAGATGGCGGGGTGTGGGTCGATTCCTATTGATTTTGAGGGGTGTTCTCTGCACCTCCTGGATTTTGATGCTTGTTCCCCTTGCTATATTAGGGAAATTCTCTACAATAATCCTCTCCAGTATACCTTCTGCTCCTATTTCTCTTTCTTCTTCTTCTGGAATCCCAATTATTCTAATGTTGTTTCGTCTTATGGCATCACTTATCTCTCGAATTCTCCCCTCGTGGTCCAGTAGTTGTTTGTCCCTCTTTTGCTCAGCTTCTTTATTCTCTGTCATTTGGTCTTCTATATCACTAATTCTGTCTTCTGCCTCATTTATCCTAGCAGTAAGAGCCTCCATTTTTGATTGCACCTCATTAATAGCTTTTTTTATTTCAACTTGATTAGACTTTAGTTCTTTTATTTCTCCAGAAAGGGCTTTTATTTCTCCTGACAGGGTTTCTCTAATGTCTTCCATGCCTTTTTCAAGCCCGGCTAGAACCTTGAGAATCATCATCCTGAATTCCAGATCTGACATATTACCAATGTCTGTATTGATTAGGTCCCTAGCCTTCGGTCCTGTCTCCTGCTCTTTTTTTTTTGTGGTGAGTTTTTCCGCCTTGTCATTTTGTCCAGATAAGAATCCGCTGTTCTCCTTGTTAAGTGAACTTGGTCTTGGCTGGATTTCTTTGATCTTCTGGGGGAGGGGCCTGTTGTAGTGATTCTCAGGTGTCTTTGCCCCAGGCGGAGTTGCACCGCCCTTACCAGGGGCCGGGCTAAGTAATCCTCTCAGGTTCGCTTTCAGCTTTTGTTCCCTGAATGCTTTCCCTAGAGTTCCGGAGGATGGGAATGACAATGGCGGCCTCCCAATCTCCAGTTCAGAGGAGCCGAGAGCTAGGGGCCCCAGTCTTCAGTGCGCCTTCATAGAAAAGCGTTTAATCCCTCCGGTCTCCCCAGCCCCCGTTTGCGTCCGGAGACCGTGCGCGCCCGGAGATGGCGCTCAGAGAAAATCGTGCATAATCAGTCCCATCTCACTGGCTTCTGGGAGCGCTCCGAGCTCACCTAGCCTGTGACCAAGCATCTCTGTCTCTGGCAGAGTCCTACCTGGAGTCTCCGAACCCCGTAGATCCCTGAGCTCTCCCAGGTCGGAGTCTCCCCGGATCTTGTGGGGACCCCTCGCACAGAGCACCGGTCCGTGTCACAGACCACTAGGAAACCTCGGCTCTGTCTCCGCAGCCAGCTTCCCTGCTCTAATACCTGTGAGCTCTGCGACACTCAGACACCCCCGATCCTTCTGTGACCCCGCGGGACCTGAGTCCACGTTGTCCCCGTGAGGTCTTCACCCCAGTTTAGCCTCTGGAGCGATGTCCCTCCGTGGAGCAGACTTTTAAAAGTCCTGATTTTGTGCTCCGCCGCTTGCCGGGAGCCGGCCCCTCCCCCTGGGGTCTATCTTCCTGTCGCGTTGGATTCACTTCTCCGCTGGTCCTACCTTTTAGAAAGTGGTCGATTTTCTGTTTCTAGAATTGTTGTTTTTCTTCTCTTCGATCTCCTGTTGGATTCGTAGGTGTTCGGAATGGTTTGATAGGCTATCTAGCTGATCTCCTGCTGGCTGATGTCGTCTCAGCCTGCTACTTCTCCGCCATCTTGACTCCTCCCCCCCAACATATATTTTTTTTAAATGTAACTGTTGGCGATCATATTGGTGATGGTAGTACTAGTACTATTGTTCTAAGTCTCTTATACTTGTAAAAACCTATGGTACTAAATTCAAACTGGAAATATCTAAATGAGCTCATGAAGTATTTTGCCTTTAAAAACATATGGCTTGGGGCATATAAGTGGTTCTGTAGGTGGAGTGTCTGACTCTTAATTCCGGTTTGGTTTATGATCTCAGGATTGTGGGATTGAGCCCCATGTTGGACTCTACACTCAGCAGGGAGTCTGCTTGAGATTCTCTCTCCCTCTGTCCCTCACCCCTCTCTGAAATAAATAAATATATCTTAAACAAAACAAAAAACCCCATACAAGCTATTTCCTAGCTCTGTCCACTGAAAAATCTTAGAAACTGGGACCAGCACAGTAATGATGAACACAGTTTGTGCCTAGACTGTGGTTTGAAATACCATTTACTGCTTTAAAAAACAAAAACAAAAAACAAAAAAACCAGAGCTTGTTGGAGAAATGGCAGATTCCAAGTCTGGGGCAATAGACGTACAGAATGAGGCTAGAGTGTCTCATCATACCAAAGAGCAAGAAAGCTATCAAAGACCACTAGGGCCATGTCAAAAGGACTCAAGTACCAATGGAAGAGGCTCTCACTGGCCAAAGATTGAACAAATTGAGCTGTAGTAAAGATAATGATTGTAGTGACATGAAACTCATAAAATAAATTGAATGCATGAATTCATGATAACCAAAATAAAAAGCCACATTTGAAGATAATGGTAGAGAACATTCATTATCTTGGAAACTGGTAAGTAAAGGGGAAAAAATTAGCATTTACCTTTCTTTTGCTATCTGAATTGTACCACTAGGTTGAAGCAAATAATAGAAAAGACGAAGTGTCTTCCATAAATACTCCAACTAATAAGTGAAAAAGAAATAACATAATTAGAATATTCTGCAGCCCACAATAAATGAATGGATCTAAGCACTGAACATCAGTAATTGCTAAAGTCACAAAGAGAGACAACTAGCCTTTATTTAGTTCCTGATGTATCACTCATCATCTTGCCAAAGGAATCAAACCTGAGTCTCATCAAGCTTCCAAATCCAGCCATCAGTTTGCAGGAAACTGGAGGACAGGGGAACATGCTGAACTATAACCAGAGTACACAGTTGCCAATATGTACTCTGCTTAGAAATTTCTACTGGTCAAATGCTGAGTTGTTCAATAGAGAAGTTGTATGGAAAAGAAAAGTGTGGAGGGGAAAACTGTACGCCTAAAGAGGTATAAAAGACATATAAGGTTTTTTTTTAATAGACAAAACTAAAGTATCACGTTTATGGATGCCAGTTGGGTGGTAAAGCCATAAAAAAAATAGAAGAAAGTGATGTCTATAGAAGTCAGTACCATGATAAGTTTCAGAGGGAGGTAGTTGTGATCACACATCAGTTGGAGGGCTCTTGACATGGATGACAGTCTGTTTCTTGATCTGGGTGATGGTTAAAAGGGTGCTTATAAAAATCCATTAAGTTCTGTAACTGGTTTGGTTTTCTGTATTTGTGTTTTATTTTATAATTAAAAAAGGCTTTAAATATTTTAAACATATATATCCTCTGGCCTAGCAATTCCACTATTCGGAGTTTGTCTTCAAGATAAACTCATGAAAATATGCAAAGATATATGTATGCCTATTGCAGCACTGTTTTTAGTAAGTAAAAAGTTTGAGGTGGCGGTGGAAATGAGTATCTGTTAGGTAGGGACTCACTGAATAAATTATAGCACATCTCTACAGTGGAATATTATGCAGCCAAGAAAAAAATTAAGATAGGTCTATATAAGTTCCCAGACATATCACTAAATGAAAAAAGGCAAAGTGTAGAACAGTATCACGATGATCCCACATTTATATGTACATGCACACACATACACACTGTATTTGTGTTGAAAATACTTGTAATAATATCTAAGAAACAGTTAAACTCCTTACCTTTGAAGTTGAGGTGGGACTAGGGATGGAATCATAGGATGAGAATTTGTCAATTTATATGCTTTTATATGTTTTTAAAGTATGTGCATATTTTACTTTCATGATTTTTTTAAACCCAGTTTAAGTTTTTTTTAATATTGGTCCTTTATAGTCCTCTCAAACAATGAGTGATAGACCACAGGTAAGACCTATTAACAGAGAAAAGGCCACATTCTTCCTTTATAAGAAAATGGAGTGGACCTTTCTTTCAGTAGACTCTCTGAATTGTGAGCAAAAATGGTCACTGACTGTGGCTGCTTTTGGAAGTCCCAAGTGATAAAAATCTCTTCTTTCCACTCTTGGGTACAAAAGCAAGTTTCTTAAGAAGTTTCTAAAGAAGTGAAGTCAAGTGCCTGACATGTCATAACAGATCCAGAGTAAATATAGTGGAAGCCATTCATTCAACAACTATTTTTGAAAACTATATATTAAGCCCTATGATGTATACTGGGGATCTCATTGAGCTCGCATCCCAATGAAACCTGTAAATGAATATTTCCTTCATTTATTCAAACAGTGTGCCTATTGGCTAAGATATTCTGGGCTACTCATTGTCATATAGATGATGTAAACAAATAAAGTCATTTACTGATGAATAAAAGAGATCATGGGCATGTTGATTTCTGGAGCACTTTTCTCCAAAGAATGTATTTTTGGTTTTAAAGATGACAGCCTCTTATCTCTATGCTATAAAATTAAGGGAAGGATAAAATAAGTTGAAGGGGTTGACAGCTTTTAAGATGGTTCCCAATGATAGTGCTTCCCTGGTATTCTCCTCCCTTGAGTGTGAGCTGGTCTTGCTGACTTGTTTCTGATAAATAAACTACTGCAAAAGCCAGTTCTGAGACTAGATTACAAAAGACTGACTGCCATCCTCCTTGTACATTCTCTTGGCATTCTCTCATACACTGGCTCTGAGGGAAGCCAGCTGCAATGCATTGGGAGCCGTAGAGAGGCTCACGTGACGCATGGCACCAAACTGAGAGTCTCTGGCCAACACACAGTGAGAACTGAGGTCCTTGATCCAAGGGCACCGAATGAGCTGAGAGGATTCTCAGCCCCTGTGACGAAGGCCTTGATTACAGTCCTGTAAGAGAGAGAGGCCCTTAGCAGTAGGACCCAGCTAAGTTGCACTTGGATTCTTAACAGAAATAAACTGTGAGATAACAGTGTTGTCCTTCTGAGCTTTAAGTTTTGAGATATTTGTTACACAGCAACAAGTAACTAACACAGTGGACTAAATCCCATCTCCCTTTGGAGGTAGACCATGTAAGGCCAAGACATTTGCCTTTGAGGTTCTGTCTGTCACACAGGGTGGACAAAGTCAAGTCGTGATGGTTTTTAATGAGCGCACTCCTCTGTGCTGCTTTGCTCTTTGTTTCAACTTCTCTCCAGGGAGCTGACCTCATCTTCTCTGAAGGCTCTCAGTTCACAATGGGCTTTTTTTACACATTGATTTTGTCACCTTTTCTGGAAATGAGTTTTTTCAATCTCATATTTTATTTTAAAATTGCATTTTGCAAATATTTTAGGAAAGAATCATCCCAGACTCCAATTTATTCCTTTATATACTTATTATTTTCCACAGTCCTCTGCTTTTCTCTACTGTCTGCTTTCTTCTACCTTCCTTTAGAGCTTTTGTTAATTCTTCCAGCTTTTGGTTGAAGCATAAGAAACTACTTGAGTAAGACCTCATTTTGCTCCCATATTTCAACATCCTTTTCTTTTCTTTTTTGGCTGGAACTACATCTCTTATATTACAGTCATTGTTCTGAAAGCTTGTGCATGACTTCCTTTTTTTTCTCATTTAATTAAGATGGAAAGAAAAAATTCCACTTTAAGAGACAGACCATATAACTACTTTTAGTAGTTTCTATTGGAAGAATGTTTGCATTGCTATTTCTAGAATTTTCAAAATACTTAGTTCTTTGAATAGCATAGGCAATCCGGTTCAGGAGGCTTTGAATTAGAGGGGGGGCTTCCTCCCCTCAGACCCTAGAATGGAGACTCCTTGGCTCTATAGGAGGATTCATAATGATAAGAGGGAAGGGAATATTTGGGGTACCATTTTACTTTGTTTTCCAAGTTCTGAGAAAGATTATTTGGAGTGAAGTATGAAGTGACTTAAGGATTATTTTGACTGAATCAAGAATATAGACTCTCTAAATTATAAATCATCATCACCATCATCATTACCACCACCGCCACCACAAAACAAACAAAAAATACATTACTTTTCCTTTTAAAATATTTAAAGAGAAAAGCCAGCCATAGCAGGAAAATAGCCTTAGAAGAATGTGGTAATTTACATCTGCTACCAAGAAAAACACACATGAGATTATGTCCAATAAGTGCTTTCAGAGATCCCCAAAAGCAAGCAGCCTTTCCTGGAAGGTTTTCACTTGCACTGATATATTGCCCCTTTCTACATATGGCACAGCCCTGAAGCAATAGACGTCCTCTTCACTCGACAGCGCAGCGGCAGTAACAACAAAGACAATTGCATAAGAGACCTTTAAATTTTTGTTTGTTTTGTTTTATTAACAACTTCAAGAAGGCACATGGCTCCCAGAGAAGCTGACCACAGACTTGGTCTCCTGGCTATGGGTTTTTACTTGAAGCTGCTCTTCAGGGCAACACAGACAACTTAAATATGTACAGTTAAGGATGAGAGACACCCCTTTCCAACTTTAAAGAAAATATGCCGGGATTTAGGAGAAGGCACATGATGTTTTACAAGGTGCCACCAGCCTTTCTCAGTCAAACATCCCAAATGAGAAAATATGGAGGCCAGCAAGGGCAGGTGCAGGAAAGGCAATGATAAGGAGTGCTGGCAAAAGTAAACCCTCGGTGAATTCAGCCCCTAGAAAGTGGATTTCCTAAAGTGTGTTAAGACTTGTTTAGGCTTAGTTTTAATAAATGATAAAGAGACACAAATTAAACTCATGGCCATCTTACCACTGATGATTCCTTAAAGTTTTTAGAGTATGTAATTCAATTTAAACTTGGAGCCCGTGTGCTGTAGGACGGATAGGAAATCCACCTTGGGTACGTGAGAAGTATCTTTTACACACTTACTGAGGGCTTTGGCAGGGACCAGGCATCTTAAGAAGTGCCAGGACCTCTGGAGGCCCTTGCCATCATTACTCCACATGAGTAAGTCCAAAGTGCATTTCTAGAAAAGAGGGGCTCTTCAGCAAAGACACAGCCTTTCCGAGGCATACAGTGCAAGGGTACTGCCTAGAAGCAGGATGACACCTTGCTGTTTCTGGGAGAACAGATCTCTTTAGTCTGGAAAATACAAGCTACCTCAAACTCTCCTCTCCTCATGGGTTTATCTGGAACTAAAGCGTGGAAATCCAACCCCCATGTCTCTCCTGAGGTAAAAACACGTAAGCTAGACAAAATGGGAGAGGGAAAGGGAAAAATACAGAGAGAGAACATAAATCGCCATTTCTCAAAAGTGTCTCTCACCAAATTCCTTTCGTCTTAGTGTCTATTTTGGAGTCGAGGAAACCGAGACACAGGCATAATAACTGAGGGCATACAACCTGTTACCAACAGAGCTGGCTCCCTCTGCTATATCCCATGCCTCTTTGTTTTTCTAATTTCTAACCTCTGTTCTATTTGAAATTGCCCTTGTTAATTGGTACTTGTGTTTCTGCACCCAGAGTTTTAGACATATTTGGAAACTTCTTTTAAACATGTTGATCCGCTCAGGGCTGAATTATTTCTGACAGCAAGAATAACTCCACCCTGGGGCATATCCAACAGGATGAGGGATTCAAGGGTAAATCATGTGGTGTTCCATTCTTCCCGGCTCTTGATGTTTTTACACAGGAGAAATCAGCTTCCCGGGAGCACAGAGGCCTCAAAAGGCCATCCTTAAGGTGTCTGTGGAGGGAGGAAGTCAAAGTTCATCGACACCCTTAGGGTAACCTAGGGGAACCTAATTCCTCCTGTGGTGGTGATACACGTGGAGCGGGTGATTTGGAAGGGGCAGGTTAATGAGTTATTTTAGGCAGTTAAGTCTTGGGTCCTTAGCATCTCCTGACAAGGCCATGTCCACCCACCTCTGAAGGTCACTGTTCTGCAGCATCCAGGCAAGGAGTGGAATAGAGGGTGGTATTGCATCTCATTTGGAGAGTTATCATGACTGCCTCAGTGTGCAAATGACATGCTCCAGTGGGCAGTGCAGGAGTGTGCAGCATTGTTTAGCTATCTCGTATGGCACAAGCATGGTCTAATACTTCCTCATATTCTTCTAATAATGAATTGCAGAGAACGAGATGTACTGTTGTGCTTTATAATTCAGAGAGACAATACAGGTATTGGCTAACATGGTTTGACATGATTGGCTGCCTTTTTTTTTTTTTTTTAAAGCCAATCTGGCAGAAAAGCACTAGACTATTGTGGGAGTTGTACTGGCCCTTCCAACGGTCCATTAATCAGCAGCAACATAGCCAAGGGACCACGTTACTTTGCTGTAGCACAAAAAGGTTGTGGTTGTGAGTGGGCGGAGTGGGAACAAAGTTGTATCATTCCAGTTCTGATTGATTAATGCTGAAGTCACTGCTAAATAATGATTTCCAGCCCCAGGCTCCACAAATCATTCACTGGGTGAAGGAGGACTCAGTTAAACAAACTGGGGCCAGTCAACACAGATTTTTCTTGTGGTGGGGGTGGAGTGGCAAGTTGTGGGCAGAGGTGTGGAGATGGGAAGGGGGAAAAGAACTGGATCTGACTGAATAAGCAAAAACAAGTGCAGCTGGGGTTCTCATGGTCCCTTGGGCACTTGCCTTCCTCGAACTGTGGCCTTCTCCCAGCCTCGGCACTGCTGTTTCTCTACTGTCGGGTAAACTCTGAATGCTACCATCATGAGAACTGTCTTCTATCACCCTTGGGCCCCTCTCTCCAGATTCCTACAATTTAGCCAGATGGGAGTTACTGCCAACTCTGATAACTTAACTTAACCCTCCCACTCTCTAAAGCTTTCCTTTTTTTTTTTTTTTTTAAAGATTTTATTTATTTGACAGACAGAGATCATAAGTAGGCAGAGAGACAGGCATAGAGAGAGGGAAGCAGGCTCTTTGCTGAGCAGAGAGCCTGATGTGGGGCTCGATCCCAGGACCCTGGGATCATGACCTGAGCCGAAGGCAGAGGCTCAAACCACTGAGCCACCCAGGAGCCCCTCTCTAAAGCTTTCCTAGCCAAATTCCCCAACTCCCCCTAATTCCTCCCTATTACTTGTACATTCCATAGTGTTCTTCTTGTCCTTTTCTCCCCATATCTTTTTCATGGCTCTCATGTCCAATTTTCATGCATGGAAACATTTTTCTACTTAGGTTAGATTACCTTTTCAAAAATGTTTGGTGTATTTCCACTAATCCTGGACATAGAGTAGGTAGGAGAGTAGAGTCACAAATATGTTTTGGATAATATCAAGTTTAAATCTTGCTTTCCTGCGTGTAATTCTTTGAGACATATCCAAGCAACAAATGGGGAGACAAAATTTTAAGTTTCGAGTGAGCTCTGGTTGTCTTGGTGTCAGCAACCTCTAATGTTGTGTCTTGCCAGCTTTCCACTTGGTAGAAAGGTACTTCCTGAAGATGCACTTTTGTGAAGTCAGAACCAGCACAGACTGAGCCAAATCCTGATTAAAATTCTTTCTGGCTGCTCCTCATGCTGGTAGAGTCCTTTGTCTCCACTTGTTGGAAATATATCTGCCTATTAATGTCAGAGAATGCCAGTGCCTTTTTGATATTACAAACTCACAGCGTTCCTCTTCAAGAATGCCTGCATTCATAATTTTTAAGCCTCAAACTCTCAAGAAGCAATTGAATTTCTCTGCATTTTAAAGTGGAAACGGTAACATTACATAGCTAGAAATTTCTATAAAGTATGGATTGGCAATAACATTATTATGCTTTCAAAAATGGGTTCCTTCTAAATTTATGCCTATGTCTCAGTCACAAGCTATGTTTCTAATACATTCTTTAACTTCAACCTACTTTTTTTCTTACCCCAGAAATTCTGAATGATTGCTCTGTTGGAGAAGTTCACAGAAGCTTGAATAAAATGAAATGTTCCAAAACTCAGGTTGACTTAAATGATTATGTATTACTATGAAGAAAACATTCTCAGTTGTAATATCTCTTACAGAACAGTTTTTAGATTTTCTAGATATGACAAATAAAGATTTATGAGGTATGATTTCACAAGGAGAAAAAGCATTTTGGTGGGAACTCTTTTTTTTTTTGTAGGTAAAATAGGAAATCACAAGAGTTAAATAGATGAACTTCTGTGGAAATCATCTGTTAATTTAATTGAACAAATGAAATCCATTGAACTCTAGAAAACCAAATACATGTTTGTTAGTTTCCAGTAATTTTTAAAAATTTTCCTACAGAGTTGTTGTGGGATCTATTATTTTGAAAACATGCCATTTTAACAATGGGTTGTCAACAACTTGATCCTAGTAATACGGTAGAAAGGGTGATTAGATACCAGATGGCTTGGGTTTCCTTCTCATGCTGCTACTCACCAGGTTTGTGACAATGGCCATTTCTCTTCAATACTTTGGACTTCCATCTTCTCATCTGTTCAACAAGAATAAGAAACACCTGAACCCCTGACCTCTTAACACTGTTGTGAGGATCAAACAAGGTCCTAGTTGTTAAATCATTTTGAAACTATAAAGTGCTATGCAACACAAGGCATTCTACTCATGAGGCATTCTACTCATTATCACCTCAGAATTCTTCTCAGATTATATTGCCTCAAATACATTATTTAGGAAAAGTACAAACTTGAACGCCATATGGAGTCCTTGTTGACACTGCAGATGTTGGTTAATTTTAGATTCTAAAAGAACAAAAGAACAGAAGCACTACCAAGCAAATTAGCCTCTCTTTAGCTTTTTCTTCGAAATCTCCTATTATACAAACACCAAACTAAAAATGGCAGGCTAAATATTATAGAAAATTACATCATTTGAGGCATTGAAATTCTGTATATCCAAGCCATTTTGCAGAACACAAATTTATTCCCTCCAAAGCACATTGCCAATGAGTTTAATGTTATAAGATAAATTATGGTTATTTCTTCAAGGACCAAGTAAAAGAATTTTAATTTTAAACTTTAACTTTAAATAACACAATGCCAGAGAAAATGTAAAAGTCCCAGAAGAGTAACAAAAAGGTACGAAATCCATTTTGGTGGTCATAGTCTCTCTCAGACTAACAGAAAACTAAACTAAGCTCAGCCAGCCTTGTGCTCTGATTCTGAAGAGCATATTTACAAATGGGAATTTCTCTGTTGAACAGGTGTGGCAGGCATGCATATGACAACTGCTTTTACAGCTCCATTAGTTTGGGAAGACCTGTCCTGATGGGCCTCATGTGTACCATCTGTAAGACATCTCTTTGCACCTTGTCAAATCCAACGTCCTCCTTACACATGCATAAGCAAGAGGTGTTTTCGTAAAGTACAAGGTTGGCATCTGTCATTCTTTTTGTTTGCACACAATCTACCAACAAAAAATATTTTGGAACAAGCTGAGCATTTTGTGTCTTCATATTTTACTTACTTATTTAATTTATATTTATTACCTATAAATATATATGTATTTATAATGGAAGCAATGAGACAAAAAGTGCTTCCTATCAGAACATATCCATTAGATGACCTGAAGCAATTTAAAAATGGTCCTGTGAATATTCTGAGTCTATATTTTTTTTAAAAATTGAAGTGTATTTGGCACACAATGTTGCATTAGTTTCAGGGGTGCAACACAGTGATTTAACAAGTCTATACTTTATGCTATGCTCCCACAAGTGTAGCTACCATCTGTCACCATACAATGCTATTAAAATACCATTGACAACATTCACTATACTGAGTCTAGATTTTCAGTACATTTTTCATGAATACTGCTAAGTTTGAGCACCTTAAGATACTGACATAATGTCACACTAATTAGAAATAATTTTCAGAGACCATAAATGCTTCACCTATAAAATATGTATTCTTCTAATGGAGGCAAAATTTTCAAAAAATGTTTCAACCAATATTTTAATAATTTGGTCAATACTATGTGATATGATATTTCAAAGTGTGCTCTGATGTGGACTGGGAATATTAAAAGTAAATCTAAGGAGTAGATTTTATAACACTGCTTATAATGGAGGCCATCTAGGCTGATTATTTTAGTATTAAGTACACTATTAATCGCCTCCCTGTCCAGCCCATATGCTATTTCCTTTAGCACAGAAGGCCTAATAAGACAGGTGCAACCTGATTTCACATTACATAGTTTTCTCAAACTGGAACAAATATTAACTCCCCAAAATATTTTTCCCTTGTAAAGAACTTTGGATTACTGCAGATGATTACAGATCTGAACCAGAAATGGATTCAAACAACTTTCATTCACTGCTGAAACTGAACTGGAACTGACCCCCAAAATAAATTGGCTTAATTCCCTGTAAGAGCACTATGAATCAGGTTGCCATCTGTTCCCTTCCTTCTTTAACTTCACCAGTGGGCTGGGTTTAAGCAAAGAACTGGAGAAGTCCTTGGGGGAAGGGGTGGAGGACTCTGGCTTGGGATTTAGACAGGTATGCTGCAATGGTAGAGTCACTCCAAGTGCAAGAAGAGAGGAGTCTGGGAATTAGCTGGGGAAATCATGTAATTTGTCAAACCATGGGAACAACATGAGTTTAATTTGCCCAATTTTGTTAGAAGATACTGCATCAACTAAAAGTCCTTTGCATGCCAAAGGTGAAAAATGTAATCCAAACTAATTTAATTAAAAAGGTAAATTTATTGGTTCATGTAACTTAATAATTTAGAGGATCTGGTTCAGGTGAAGTTTGATCTAGGGTGACGTAGGACTTGATCTCTCTTCATTTCTAAATTCAGCATCTTCAGTATTGGCTTCATTCTTAGGCATCGTCTTCATGTACCCAATATGGATGCAAGCCACTCCATGGAGTACTTTTCTCTAGGTTCAAATTCAGAACCAATGTTCTAGGTCTAGAATGGATTACTGTGGCAAGAGAAATAGGGTATACTAGACAACCTAGGCTAAGGTTATATGTTTCACCCCTGAAATCAGGGTGGGGTAAGTTGTAGACATCAATCTTTTCCCCAAGTCCAGGGGCTGAGAGTAAGGGAGGACCATAGTCCCCAGAACAAAATGAGAGGGTGGTCAGTAGGATGGATGTTCTCTACAGATATTCAGGGATCGGATGAACAAATAATTTCAGCATGTATTATTTTTCATTTAAGAAGGAATTCTGCTGATACAAAAAGAAGAAAAATATGAATAAGATTTACTCTTATTTACAGATGATACAATTGTCTACCTGGAAAGCCCAGTGCCAACCAAAATCCAAAGAGAAGTTTTTTAAAAATTGACAGTTGTTCTAACTTTCTTATGGAAGAATAAATGTGTGAAGAAGAAGAAGAAGAAGGGGAAGGGGGGAGGAGAAGGGAAGGAAGGGTAGGGAACAACAATTCTGGTTATATTCTAAAGAAAGAGTCCAAGTCTTACCAGCTAAGGGGGAAAAAAAGTAATGGCCAAAGGGAGGCTGTAGAGTCTTTATGCGCGACATTTAAAAAATATAAGATAGGGGTACTAGGGTGGCTCAGTCCCTTCAGCCTCTGCCTTTGGCTCTGATCAGGATCTTTGGGTCCAGGGATGAGCACTGCATCGAGCTCCCTGCTCAGCAGGGAGCCTGCTTCTCCCTCCCCCTCAGCCTGCTGCTCCCCCTGCTTATGCTCACCCTTTCTCTCTCTGTCAAATAAATAAATAAAAATGTTTTTAAAATTTTTTTTAAATAAAAAATAAAAATGTAAGATAATTTCAACTACAGCTGGGACTAGACACTCTACAGAAACTAGACAGTTCTATAATTTGTAGTTTTTGCCATTCCCAAGAGAGAGAGCTTTAGAGCTAAGAAAAGCTTTCTGGGTGGCTATTTGCTTTACCTTGTCAACTTCATGGTTTATTTTTAACACTTTCTCTCATGTTATAATTATAAAAAAACAAAACAAAAACAAAACACCTCCACCTACATGGAGCCAAACTAAAGAGAAGTACTATGTGGAAAAATAATTTTATTTTCCCATAATGATAGTAATATAGGTGGGCTAGCTTCTTCAGATATATATACAGATAGATAGATATAGATGTAGATATAGATATATATAGATATAGTTAAAATTTTATATATAGTTATAAATATATAGATATACATAGGCATATATATGTATATATATATATATTTAAAGGGCAGCTCTCATTGCCACATCACTTGCATATATTTCTGTACCCATAAATGTTCTCCCAACAATCTCATGTAAATTAAATGTCCTAGAATTTTTCCATCCTGGTCTCATATACCTGGAATATAATAAATAAGAAAAAGTCTTTGGAGGGGGGTAGTATAAAAACAGCACACTTATTTTATATGGCCTAGTTATAAAGCACATTGACCGAACCTACCCATTTCACCAAAACTATAAACTTGTTTTCCAAAAGCAACTATGGGAGAACCAAGAATTACTAAAAGAAATGAAAAGAAATGCTAACAAAAATGGCCAAGGAGTATTTGGCCCTGAGGCTGGAGTAGCACTGGGAGCTGGCTGGGGTAGGGTACACCCTATAATCCTCACCTTCTAACCCGTCATCCCCATCTGAGACTTCACCCTAGAGATGCTTCTATATGTTGAATGAAGAAAAATCACATATTTTCTAGAGCTTGCAATTCATTAACTGGAGCATGCTTCATCTGCATTTTAGTCTATTTTTTCTTCTTTTTAAAAACAACATGCCAACTATAGTTGGTTGCAGGAGAGGCAGATTAAATGTTTTTTAAATTCCTTATTGGAAAAAAACATAAAGGCATAACTGACAGGCTGAAAAATGAGGAACTACTCTTTTGATGGAATGCAAGAGTCGATGCCTGGAAAGCCAAGGTTCTAATTTGGAAACCTAGTCACACTATCTCAGAACATTCTTTTAGAAGACATTATTAAAGTATTTGCAAGACTCCTGAGGATTTATCCTAAGGCTATACCTGCAGACATATGTGCTGGGTTATACAGTATAGGATTGTTTGTAATAAGTAGCAAAGACTGGACACAGCCCAAGGATTCATCAACAGAGGAATAGTTAAATGAACTATGGCAGATCCTGCAGTGTAATGCTATGCAGCTGTTGAAAAGAATGAGGAAGCTCTCCTAGTACTAATAGGAAAGGTCTCCAAGATACATTGTTAGAGGGAAAAACAAGATCCAGATCAGGGGATAAAGTAGGCCACCTCTTGTGTAAGAAGCAGGAAGAGAATAAATATAAAAACTGCTTGTGTGAAGAAACACTAGAAGGATACAGAGAAAAAATCAGATCATAAAAAAAATTATCTCGACCTATCCAGGTGGGTGGGGTACAGAAGTGGCTGAAGGAGAAGGAAAAGATAAGACTTCTCATTATATCCTTTCTTATTTGGATTTTTGAAATGTGAATGTGTCACTGGGTCAAATAGAAATTATTAAATACCAAAAAGAAAAAAAAGCTTGAGAGAAGTCATCCAGGAACCATATGGTAATTTCATAAAAGTTGCAGCTGCAATTGAAGTGAAACGAAGCAGAACACATCCTCAACCAAGGGCATACTGTTGGTAGGTTTTGAGCAGAGGGCTGCAGCAGAAGCCCAGACCCTATTATTAGCTGAGCACCTTGCCTCTCTGTCCATTCTGACTCTTACTTTCTCCATAGCTTTCTTTCCCGTCCTCTTACTCTTTAAAAAAAGATTTAATTCATTTATTTGACACATAGAAAGAGCACAAGCAAGGGGAGCAGCAGACAGAGGGAGAGGGATGCGGGGCTCGATCCCAGGACCCTGGGATCATGACGTAAGCCGATGGCAGACGCTTAACCAACAGAGCCACCCAGGTGCCCCTTTCCTCTCCTCTTAAAAGAAGTAACAAATCAGTCCTATTGCCAAACATACCCCAAACTACTTTTTTTTTTTTAAAGATTTTATTTATTTATTTATTTGACAGATAGAGATCACAAGCAGGCAGAGAGAGGAGGAAGCAGGCTCCCTGCTGAGCAGAGAGCCCGATTCGATTCGGGGCTCGATCCCAGGACCCTGGGATCATGACCTGAAACGAAGGTAGAGGCTTTAACCCACTGAGCCACCCAGCAACCCCCCCAAACTACTCTTTACCATCCTTAGCACCACCCTAATTCAGAAGAACATCTCTGGTCTGGCTGAAAACAACCAGTCTACCTTCTAATCCCTTCTCCTACTGCCCCCAGAATATATTCTCCATATACAGTTAAAGTGACCTTTTAAAAACCAAATCAGGGACGCCTGGGTGGCTCAGTTGCTTAAGAGTCTCTTTTTGGCTCAGGTCATGATCCCGGGGTCCTGGGATTGAGCCCCGCATCTTTGGGCTACTTGCTCAGCAGAGAGCCTGCTTCTCCCTTGGCCTGCCATTCCCCCTGTGCTCTTTCTCTCTCTCTCTCTTTCTCTCTGACAAATAAATAAAATCTTATTTTAAAAAATCAAATTATATCACACTCCTGCTTAAAACCCTTCAGTGGTTTCCTATTACAATTAGAATAAACATTGAACTCTTTACCTGATCTTGGAAGCCCTTCAAGATCTTGTCCCTGTCTGCTTCTTTGATGTAGCCTCCTACCACGGCCCTTCACTTCCTCCACTCCCCAGACTGCCTTTCAGTTCCTTATATCAACTTGGTCTGCTCCTGTCTCAGGGCTCAAGGTCTCTGTGCTCTTCCTTTCACCTGCAAGGCTATCCTGCCTTCTTTTTGTATGCTTGCCTCCTTGTGTCATCACTGATACTCTACGGGCTTTCACAGAGTGGCTTTCCCTGACCACTCCAGCTACATCCGCCTTGCCCTCCATATTGCTCTATTTGTAGCATCTTTAACTGTATAGGTGAACATCTTTACTTGCTGTTGCATGCTTATTGTCCCCACGATAATGTAAGTTTTGTGAAGTCTCTTGTTTGCTACTGTATGACCAGGGCTTAGAACAGGGTTGGGCACATAATGGCTCTAAAAAGTTTTTGTCAAATAAATCAAAGTGCTTAAAACTAATCATGGATAGAATATTTATTTCCTTTCCTTAGAGACTTTTCAATGTAGCTATTTAATTTAAAAGGCAATAAGCAATTATAAAAAGAAGTGAGGATGTCATGATTGGCTTTTGAAGAAACATAGTAGAAAATAGTGTTAAGACAGTTAATTGAGGGGCACCTGGGTGGCTCAGTGGGTTAAAGCCTCTGCCTTCGGCTCAGGTCATGATCTCAGGGTCCTGGGATGGAGTCCCTGCACCTGCATCGGGCTCTCTGCTCTGCAGGGAGCCTGCTTCCTCCTCCCTCTTCGCCTGTCTCTCTGCCTACTTATGATCTCTGTCTGTCAAATAAATAAATAAAATCTTTAAAAAAAAGAGAGAGTTAATTGAGAGAATATGATCCTACCAAAAATGACAACTTCTGCCATAAACCGATCTGGGCAAGGAGTAGGCCCAGGCACCGCATCTGGTGGATGGCCAGATACTGGTTTCGCACTCAAGAAGTTCAAAATCTATCAGAAGATACAACTTTGTAATTATAACATGTAATATCCATATACTGCAAACTATGTTCACATTATAATTACTTGTTTAATCACCACAAGAGTCCTATGAGGTAGGGGATTATCATGGTTATTGTTAGTACCAACTCATAGATTCAATAACTGAAGCTCAGAGAAGTCATATGTCATTTGCTTTGGCTAATACAGCAAGCGATGAATGAGATTTCTAAGTTAGACTCAGATCTTCTGACTCAGCTCTCCTGTTCCATTTAACCACTATGTCTATTCAGTGTGATAAATGTATATGCAACATGGTATGGGGGGAGTCAAGTGTAGCAGAGAGAGACTGTGTATCTGGAGAGGTCTGGGAAGGCTTCATAAAGAAAAGTCTTATAAATGGGGCTATGAAAGGGAAGCAAGAGTTTTCAGGTGGAGTAGGAGACACATTTCAGAGTGATATCTGATGAAAAGTACAGAGGGATGAAAATGGATAGCCGGCTCTACGTGGCAGGGAGCAAAGGAGTCCAGATGGGGAGGTTGGGTCATACCATGAAAGATTTTCAGTGCCATTTTTAGGCAGTTGGGCAGTCCCTGAAAGCAAAGGATTGAAACAGTCAGATCTAGGTTTTAAAAGATTTTATTTATTTGTTAGAGAGAGAGAGCGAGCACAGGCACACAGAGTGGTAGGCAGAGGCAGAGGGAGAAGCAGGCTCCCCGCCAAGCAAGGAGCCCGATGTGGGACTCGATCCCAGGACGCTGGGATCATGACCCAAGCCGAAGGCAGCCGCTTAACCAACTGAGCCACCCAGGTGTCCCAGATCTAGGTTTTAAAAAGAAAATTAAAGTGGCAGATTGGTAGATGAATTGGAGCATGAAGAAACAAGTTAGGAGGTTTTTTTTTGTGTGTGTGTGTGTGTGTGATCGTGCAAAGATAAGTGTCTGAATGAGAATACTGAAAATGCAAAGGGCTGATTTAAAAATGTTTGTGTGAGTAAGACTCACTTCTGGGGAGGTGTAAGAGGGGGAGAAGATTATATTTAAAAATTTCTAGCTTACATGACTTGGTAGATGATGATTATGTCAACCAAACTGAAGAATACAGAAACATGATTTCAGAAGGGAATAGGAGGTAGGGGTTTTCTTGTAGCAAAGATAAAGCACCGCTTTATCCCAGCACTGCTTTATCTTTCAGTCATGCTTGGTTTGAGGTGCTTGTTTGCAACATCCAGGTGGACATGTCAAGCAGGTAGCTTAGGCCTAGACTTTGAAAGCAAGGTTGACTGGAGATCTAAATTTGGGAGTCATTAAAATACAAGTTGTATTAAAATTCCTATGCAAAAGGTGTTCAAAGGAACTTTTTTGGGGTGAGGGAAATTTCTATTTCACAATTATGATAGTAGTTACAAGGGCATACATATCTCACAACAGATCAGACTGTACATTTAATATGAGTGCATTTTTTTTTGGATCTTAAATCCCTTAAAAAGCACTAAAAATAAAAGTGAACTTCCTTGTACAACATAGTAAGTTCTAAACAAGCTATCTTTCAAAACTGTTAATCAGAGACCCCTGGGTGGCTCAGTTGGTTAAGCGTCTGCCTTCGGCTCAGGTCATGATCTCAGGGTTCTAGTACTGAGCCCTGTATTGGGATCCCTGCTCAGCAGGGAGTCAGCTTCTCCTTCTTCCTCTGCCTCTGCCCTCTGCTTGTGCTGTCTCTCAAATAAATAAATAAAATCTTTAAAAAATTGTTAATCAACTGTTTTAGAAAAAATGAAGAGAATGGAAAATTGTTCTACATGTATCAGTTAAAAACAAGTGATTGGCAGCAGGGAAAGCTGCCATGGCTTTGGCTGTTCCAGAAGCCGGTGCTAGATGTGCCAGTTTATGGGCCATTTGGGAGTTCTCCATTCAAAAGCATATTCCCTCTCTAAGCCACCCTCCTCCATTGTCAACCCACCCTTGTACCACCTGGGGTGACTTCTGCATTTGGAGTAGCTGAGACAATAAAAGTACTTGAAGAATATAATATGACATTGCTGAATAAGAAATCTGTCCTTATTGATTGATTTTAGGCTTATGGCCAATTTGGCTTCCTCATTTGGCACCATTCTCTCAGCATCACTTCTGAATTGTCCTTTCAGTGCTCAGTTTAAAATCTACTTTGTACAATTCAGTAGAAAGAGAGGAAGTCTGACGCCTATATTCATCTATCAGTGTGGACACATCCACCATGAATATACAATCACCAAATCTGTATATTTATGTTGGAATCTCAGCTCTGTTATTTAGCAAATCTTAGAGACCTTGAAGAAAATGAGGATAATAAAATCTACTTTTTTGGGGGGGGGTAGGAATTAAGTCAGATAGCATACGTGAAGGTGCTGAGTATGGTGTTGAGTAGGTGCTCAATAAAAGGCAGATGTCTTGTCAAAGCCTGACTATACTTTCTGATTTAGTTAGTCCATACCATAAATTTCTTGAAAATAAAAAGTTTTCTGCTCTCTATATCCCACCCTAACTAATACATCCTCAACAGACCCTGGGGAATTATGTTTGGGAAGCTGGATGGTCAAGAAAAAAGTTGAAGAAGATTTACAGAATAAATCATAGATGAGACCATTCTGGTGAGAGGGGAAGAAAGGAACTTGATTCAGAGGTGGTGGCAAAGGTCCTTCTTCACATTTCCTCTTTCCATACATTTAAATTTTTATCTTGCCAAAAAGAGGGGACAGAAGGTTTCATCTTGACGAGTGGAGCTGCAAGACTGTGCCAATACACCTGGTCTTGATTCATGCCAGCTGGGAGAGGAGCTTGGCTTCTCAGTGTTTTACTACTGTGGTTTCCTGGGCTGGGCAGCTGGGTGCCTAATAATGATAAAAACCATAATAATACTTCATAATTATGCACTGCCCTTTGCCAGAACTTGGATTTAATTACAATGACTATGACAGAACTGGCAACATCTCACTCCCTGTTGGGGTGCAATACCCAAGGGCCTGGAAATACAAAGTGAAGTGGCAATTGCAACCTTCTCCTGCAGGGCCTATCCTGGCAATTTACCCAGAATGCTCTGGGTTTAAAGCTCATCATCAGAAACAAAGAGTACTTTTAAATTGCCCACACGCACTTGGCACTGTCAAGTAAAATAGTGTTTGCGAAGCAACTACTGCCACTCACGGGGCACAGCATCATGGAAGCCCAGACCTAAAAGGAACCAAAGGAGGTGACCTCTTTCTTATCCCCACCCCTGCTGTGAGGTACCACTGTCACTATACTCTAGTAGCTAAGTTCACTGATCTTCCCATTCTGATTTGGGCTGGAGATGCTTTTGTGGCAGCTTGGTTCAGGTGTCAGGGAATTCACCATTTAACATTCATTTGTGAGCACCTATTCTGAGCCAAGGCACTGTGGAGGCACCAAGATGTGTATATAAGGTACAATGCCTGCCCTCATAGTAGCTTATTTTCTAGTAGAGGGATTCATATTCAGGCAGCTGTAATAGAGAACGAAGTCATGGCAGATGAAAGGGAATAAAATTAAGACTCCAGGTGAAAGGCTCAGGGCCACTCCCTCTTGGAGAATAAAAAGGATGAGAAGATGTGGAGTGAAGGTGGGGAGGAATTGAGATGAAGAGATAGGCAACAATTTAGGAGGTTTTTACAGGTTTCCCTGTTTTGTGTTTTGTTTTTGTTTTTGCTTCATAGCACTTATTACCCCTTGAATTATCTTGTCCATTTATTAGTTTACTCATATAATGTTTATCTCACCAACCTTGTCACTTGGTTCACCACTATATCCTGAGCTCTCAAACAATTACTGGAACATAGTACAGTGCTCAGTGGCTTAATGAATAAGTGACCCAGTGAGGCTCTGGTTGTAGAAATGGAGAGAAAAGGGCATCTAGTAAATATAACCCACATGACAAAGTTAGAAAAGGCAACGGAAGTACTTACAGCAGTGAGGGAGAAGCATGGAGGATTACACCCAGGTTCCTGGTTCTGGATTTGGAGGAGTGGATGGTGACATTATCAAAAAGATAAGGAGCAGAGGAAAAAGAGCACTTCTGAGCGTATTAGAGTTCTGATTTGGATAGGTCATAATAAAGTTCAAGTGGAGATGTCCAAAAACACATATATCTGGACGTCATTAAAGGTACGCCCAACCACCAAAGTGGTTAGATCACCTAGTGTGCGGTAGAATGACTATGTACCCACTGAGGTGAGGACTGAGGATCAGCTCTTGGGACTCTCTTAACTAGCTGACAGATAACAGATTTAGTAAGATTAATAATCTTTTGAGTGTTTATAGTGTCAGGCTAACTGGGGTGAAGGGTGCCCTGTGGAGGAGAAAAAGCTTAAAGAGGGATGTATAGTCCATCCAGTTTCCTGCAGGAGAGATCAAATAAGACCTTAAAAGTGACTTTGAACTTGGTTGCATGGATGTCGCCGGTAACCTTAAGAGGAGCACTTTCCGTGTACTAATAGGGAGTTTAATTTAGGCTGTACTTAAAGCATGAGTTGAAATACAGATGAACGCTAGGCAGGGGCTCACAGGCAAGTTGTTTTTTGTTTTGTTTATTTGGAGGCGTTGGAACGTGATAATGGTATGGCCAAGACAGAACTGGCCAGGAAATTTGTGAATGACGACACGGTTTCTAAAACGCCAGATGTAAGGAGTCGTCCTGGCGTCACAATGCCTCAACATGCTTCTACTCTTTCAGCCATTTCTAGGGCGGGGGCCCTTCCACATAAAGTGCGGGCAAAAAGTGGAGTGCAATCAATCACCCCTCCATCAGATCTGTGAGTCTTGTTTGTGACAGCAGGGAATAGGGATGGGACTACCTGAATTAAATGAAATGCCCAGGTTCCCGTGCATCTTGGAATTCAGTGACTCGGTGGCTCCATGCTGGAAGAAGCTAGGGAGACTCATTCATATTTTCCGGCCCGGCTCACACCCTCCATTCATCATTTTTTCTTTCCTTTTCCCTAACAGAGTTGAAGCCAGGGACAAAGCTTTCTTCCCTCTCCCACCTCAGGTTGACCTTCCGCCCCCAAGCCCACCGCTGGCCCTTCTCCGACCACGTGACCCCCCTCAGCCCCCGTGACTCGCCGCCTCCGACCCCTCCCCTCCGGCTACAGCCCGCTTTACCCCGCCCCTCCAGCCCACGTGACAGCCTCTTTCCTACCTGACTGGCTTCTCCCTTTCCTCCGGGCCGGACCCGGCCGCCGTCTCAGCTGCCCGACTCCAAAATGGCAGTCGCGCACAGCGCACACCCGAGCCGCCGGACCTCCCTGACTCCCGGGCCTCCCCGCTCTCTCTCCCTGCCTCCCTTCTCCGGCCTTCACCTACACGCCTCCGGATTGGCCGCTAGGAATCCCGCCCCTCCAGAGCCCCGCCTGCTATTGGTCACGGTAGGCTGCCCTTCAGAGAGGCGTGCCCCCGCCGCCCCCCGCCCCGGGAGGTATTTTCCATTCCGGTGGGGGGTTGGGGGGGAGGGGGGAGGGGAAAGGGTGAAGGGGGGAGGCGGCCGGGGAAGGGGGTGGGGGCCTGGCGGGGGCATCCGGCAGAGCTGGGGTCCCCGGGCTCCGTCCAAAGGAAACGAGACTGCGCTCGATCGGGCAGTTGGAGGGGACGGGACGGGACTGGCGGGCGTCCTCGCCCTCTCCGTGACTGCGTCGTCCGGGCCCGTCCGCCTGGCCGCAGGTGCCCCTGGATGAGGCCGCCCCGCGCGCCCGGACCGGTGAGTGTCCCCGCGGCCCGCGCCCGGACCGGTGAGTGTCCCCGCGGCCCGCGCCCGGCCCGCGCTTGTTCCCGGGCCCCGCGCCGCGGTTTGCGGCCGCCTGCCGGTACGCGCCGCGGTTAGCGGCCGCCTGCCGGTCCTCGGGTGCCCGCGCCCGGCGCAGTCCGCCTCCGGCCAGCGCCTCAACACCCCGGGCTGAGGCAGCGTCGGCCCTCGGGCCGGGAGGAGACGGCGGGCGGGGGACGGCGAGTTCGGGCCGCTAGCCCTGTGCAGACCCGGCTGCGCGTAGTGGGGGCTTGCGCTTAGTAGGCTCTCGATGCATTTCTGATGAATGATTTTTCTGGTTGGAGGGACGTGGGGCGCCTGAGGGGAAGGGGGTCGTTCGGAGCCAGTAGGAGGGCGTCCGTGATAGGGGTCGGAGGGAGGCCACCGGAGACTGCGGGGGCAGTTAACGTGTGCTGCGGGGAAGGGGCCAACTGGCCAGGTCACTTGGGCTCTAGGGCTCGGATCCCGGGGGTCTTCAAGGTCGACGAGAAGCGGTCCGCTGGGAGATGAGAGAACTGGGGAACTTGGATGGGGAAGTGACCAGAGCACCTCCAGAGCTTTAACCGGAGGTGGAAAGGGATGCGCAGGCGGCCGCTGGAAGACCCTTCTGCAACAACTTGGGCTCCTACGATTCTTTGGTGCTGGGATTTGGACATTCAAGTAGCCGAAGCGAACTGACTTTCTGGGGAGGGAGTTGCATTTAAAGAAGGATGCTAAGAAGCAGTTTAAGTACACATGTCGCTTTGGTTCCAGACTTTGGAAGGTTGGGGGGCTGGATTCGCGAGGTGATTTCTGACATTTTATTTTGGCATTCCAACCAGGAGGAGGCTTGTTGCTGGAACTTGTCAGTTACCCTTTATTTTAAAATGTATGTACATGTTTGATGGTGTTTTACCAGTTACTAGTTTTGCTGGAAATGCTCATAACTGTACCTTGAAATTCTTGCAGTCGCCGCTACATCTGCTGAATATCCTTTCTTCAGGTCTCTGAACCTATAGCTGTGGCTTCTTCCTGACTTAACGTTTAGAGTGGGCTGACTGTGCTGTTAGAATTTGCTACTTACTTTTAGTCTACAAGATTATTAAGTAATTCCTATGCTTTCTGTCCCTTGCTTTTAAGTGTTTCTTTACAAGGTCAACTTTAAGTATTGTGCTTTAAAAAGCACAGCACAGGTAGCAGGAAAGCACAGGTAGCAGGTAGCAGCTCTAGAAAGCAATACTGAAATCAGGATGAGCTTTCTAACAGTTGGATATTAATGTCAGATGCTTAATTTAATTTTAATAATCTTGTATTTGCATAACACTCTTGAAAATGGGTTAGGAAGGTAGAAAATGCATACAGGGTCAGGCCGTGGGGGTCCACAGATTCTACCTGGGGCACCCCTTTGAGGTTCTTCAAGTCACTGAGAAAAGGAAGCTAAGAATTGCACAGCTAGATCTTTTCATCTTTTAAATATTTTCTTAATCACATGTATGTTATCTGACTAATTCCTCACAGTTTAAAAAAGGAAAGCCTTTTTTTTTTAACAGGGAGCACTTAAACATATTTGAGAAAATTTGTGAATGATATGTGGCTCTGTAATGTAATTCATCAGAGAAAAATGTTCTCCAAAAAAGTACTAATATTTTCATTGGGCATCTTTTTAGTTTTTCAACAACTGATAGATAATTACATTTTTTTCTCCTTATTGTCCTTGAATTTTACTATTTGTCCTTAGGGAGAATGTACTGGCACACAAAACAGTAGCCTAAAATATTGAAACCTAACACCTTTTAGCATTATAATAGCTTCTGCATTATTCACCTTGAGACTCATCTATGGTAAACTAGTGGTCCTGAGGGCTTTCCCTTACCACCTTAGTTAAGAATGGGCTGTTTTCTCCTTTTGTAGAACCAGGGAAAAATAATGTTTAATGCCTGCAAAGTAATGATAATAACTAAATAGATGGAGAATGGGAAGCTTGGGAAAAAGGATGTGTGTACAAGAGTCACGTTTCTCTTAGAGGTGGGAGAGTAGGCTGTGGAGATGATTATTTTGCAGGTCAGGAAACCAAGGCCCAGAGCAGTGGAAAGGGACTAAATTGGTAGGTAGTGAGAGAGCCAGGATGGGTGAGCAGGTCTCCGGACTCTAGTCCAGGGTTTTTCTACATTATCACATTCACATTGTTTATTTCTAAAGAGCTGCAGTGCCAACTATAAATGGTTTTTGGATTATTTGTGATGATGTTCTCTTCTAAGGACGGGGAAGTTTGAGTTGACTACATTGATACATGAAATGATGTAAAACTGGATAAGCTTTTATTGAAAAGTTTTAAACAATATGGTTCATTGTTAGTGGAAGTGCTGATATTTCTCTCTCATTGGAAAAAGACAAACTGTCATGTCACTAGATTAAAATATTAGATGAACTTGAGCAGGGTAGTGTTCTGTGATTTTTATGCTAAAACTTAATTGGTTACAAGATCTTCAGAATCCAAAAGGTTCCTGTATTTTCCAAGTAAATTATATGAAAATTATTATTCTTGGTAAATGTAGGAGTTTTGTTATGTTAAAATGGGCTTTAATGGGACGCCTGGGTGGCTCAGTTGGTTAAGCAGCTGCCTTCAGCTCAGGTCATGATCCCAGCATCCTGGGATCTAGTCCCATATCCGGCTCCTTGCTCAGCAGGGAGCCTGCTTCTCCCTTGGCCTCTGCCTGCCACTCTGTCTGCCTGTGTCTGCCTGTGCTCGCTCCCGCTCTCTCTCCGACAAATAAATAAATAAAATCTTAAAAAAAAAATGGGCTTTAGTACCTTCAAAAATAAGAGCAATAGTAGAATTACATGATAATTATAAAAACATAATTTCTATCATAGTTGTAATATAGAACGACTGACTTTGTATTTCAGCCACCGCTTAATAACATTGATGTCTGACAGGTGATTTAACCACTGTGTACTTTAGGTTTCCTTATCTGTAGAGTGAAGGCAGTAAAAGTAACCAACTCATAGGAGAGTGGTGAGGATTCAAAGTGTTTCTCTCCTTAGCACATAGTAAGAGTGCAACAGATATTGGACACTATTCTTCATAGCTCAGTAGGTGTGTACAGACACTTGTGTGCCCATTTGTTTCTTTGCTATTAATGAAGTCACTTTGAGGCTACCAAAAATTCCTAGATAAATACATGATCACTTAAGAGTCTTACAAGGCTCTTTGTGCAGCTGATGCCCTCATGTTTGTTTGTTTTCTCCTTCCTCTGCTTGTCTTGGACCTTTAATTAGGTATGCATATCAAGTTAGAGTGAGTGTGTCTATTTTTCTAAATGTCATCTGGAAACCCTTGTTGCAGTGACATTATTCTAGAATCAAAATGCCAGTAATTGATTTGCAAGTATTCTAGTGAAAATGCAGTGAGTTCCAAAGGCTTACTGGGTAAGATTAGGTGAGGAAATCAGGAATTTATAAGATCTGTTATTCATTACAATCCCTTTCTGTCAATGAAGCCATGAGAAAATCCTTGAACCTTGTTTTCTCTTAAATGAATGTTTTGATGACTTCATTCATTATATTGTTGGGTTTTAGTGATAAAATTTGTATAATTCCAACTTTGTAACATTTTGTTCTCTTTACTTTGCTGTAACCAAGGTCTAATTAGTGTTATGAACATGTGGCTTAACGGGTGTTTTTTAAATGACAGTGGGGGACTTTTCCTACATATTCTTTGGTTCTGCCTTACCAGGTTCTTCTATTGCTTTTATAACAGCTCTTCTGCTTGTCATACCCTTGACTTTGGTTCTCATGCACCTTAACCTGCTGTCACAACATGTAACTTCTTACTGTCTGTCATACATGAGTGTACTTTTTTTAAGTCTCTTTTAAAATATAATTTCAGTGATTTAAAAATGTATCACGTATTTTTAATTACCCATATTTTTAGAGTTTCATTGAATTGAGCCCATTTTACAGGTTAGAGATTAAAAGCAGAAGTAAGTGTAGCTCAAAAGCATTTTTATTATGTTAGTTGTAGATTCGTGCTATTTTTTTTAGATTTCAGTCAGGCATTCTGTGGGTAGATACTTCAGGTGATAAATACATGGGTCATCCTTTTAATCTGAAATAAGCATTACATGGAGCTATCAAAAGCTTTCAGGATCATATTTTTCTTTCCCTGATATAGAATTTTAATGTTTGAGAGTGACCAACTCCTAATCTTCTTTTGATTAACTATTATAATAAAGATTGTGAAATTATTACAATTTATTGGTCTTTTTTGGAATCATGAAATGCTTTTAGGAATTTTGTAGAATTTAGACATGCAGATCTTTCTTTCAATCAATTACATAATCTAATTACGTGAATAAAATATTTAAGTATGATTTCAAGAGACATTAGAAATACCATGTTATTGCAGCGCCTAGGTGGCTCAGTGGGTTAAGCTTCTGCTTTTGGCTCAGGTCATGGTCTCAGGGTCCTGGGATTGAGCCCGGCATTGGGCTCTCTGCTCAGCAGGGAGCCTGCTTCCCCTTCTCTCCTTCCTCTCTACCTACTTGTGATCTTTCTGTCAAATAAATAAATAAAATCTTAAAAAAACTGAAATACTGTGTTATAATGAAATATAACCAATTATTGCTCAATTTTTCATTAAGTTGCAATTTTTTTATGTTTAAAAATAATTATGGCATTGTGAATTGCCAGTTATTCATACTAAAATTCACAGATACAAGGACTGAGTAAGTATGGACAATGCAAACTACTTTATTAGCTTCAATGTAGATGTTAGAGAATGACCAAAGGAAAATATGAATCATTTTCCTTACTCAATAAATTCTTTTTCTGAGTTAGCCAATTATCTTACTTTTTCATGGGTAATGGAGAGAAGGCTTTTGAATCTGGTTAGAGCAAAGGTAATCTTGGAGGGTAGCTGGCTGGACTGTTGCTTCATGTTAATATTTGGTAAATATGCATCTGAGTAGTTTAACTGAGAATTAGTTACCTGCCTTTATTGTACATGTAGGTGAAAAAGCCTAAGGAATGACATGATAGAGATCATAATCATAATGACACTGCTAAGTACAGTAGAGTAAGAATATGTTTCTACAGTTTCTCTGATAGTCTATAAGCCTTTTGCTCATGTGGTGTTTAACACCAAAATTAAATTTACATTTGATTTGATGAAATGTCATACAATAATATTTTATCAAAGTTAACAAGTGAGGAAGATAATTTTAAAAAGTATTTTCGAAGGGGCGCCTGCATGGCTCAGTGGGTTAAGCGTCTGCTTCAGCTCAGGTGATGATCTCAGAGTCCTGGAATCCAGTCCCACATCGGGCTCTCTGCTAGGTAGAGTGATGGAACAGGAATGATTTGAGCTGAACTTGAAGCCTTCATATATAGTGGGTAGTCAGAGAATGGGGAGTTAAGAATTGGAGGTTGAAATATGAAATAAGTGAGAAGTATGGAGGAAAATCAGGATTTTGTATGAGTTTAACCCTAACATAGACCTGGGTTCTGCAGATTAGTGTGTCTTTGTGTAAGGAAAACAGGTGAAATATTCCAAAGCTGAAGAATAAACTTACCAAACATTAAATGAAATCTACTGGGAGAAGTCCAGGTATGTTTTTTAGGGGTTAAAATATGCACATAGCCAAAGGGGGGCTTATTTATTTAATTATTTAGTTCTTTGACTTTGGTTATTAACATGAGACTGTAGTCCAGCCTCATTACCCTTCAGGTGATCAGTGCTGGGACTAATTTTATATAACTTTTTTTCTTTTTTATAAATGATTTAAAAGACAGACTGGCAGTGAAAGTTGCCAGATTTGCAGCTGACACGGTGTGCTCTTCCAGGTAGTTGACAGCCAAGCCAACAAGAAGAAGCTACAGGAGCATCCTTTGATGAGTTTCTGTGTAGCAGAGAACAAGATAATGCATTTAGGAGAAGATCCTCCAAATTATATTTACAGGACCTGAGTTGTGACCCAGGAAGGGGATCCAGAAGTCTTGGAGGTAGCTTCTCTGATTGCATTTATTGTAGTTGTTGCTGGGCCACAAAGTCCTGGAATGTGTTAAGGTTAAAGTTGTTGGGCATAGTTCTGAAGATAAAAATGATGTCCGTGAGGCTCCTTGTTTGGCGGGGAGCCTGCTTCTCCCTCTGCCTCTGCCTGCCACTCTGTCTGCCTGTGCTCGCTCGCTCGCTCTCTCTCTAACAAATAAATAAATAAAATCTTTAAATGATGTCCGTGAAAATAATTATAAAAGAGATTCTTTGGTTTTTTTTTTTTTTTTTGACTGTTCATTATGTTCCAGGGTAAGTGCTTTGCAGTCTTTTTTTTTTTTTTTCATTGAATTCTCTGAACAGTTCTGAAAGGTAAGTTAATTGTCCAATTTTCTCAAAAAAGAAAATTTGATTCAGGGCAGTTGAGTGACTTTCCCAAGTCACCTAGTATGTGGAGTAGGGACTAAGGCCCTCATCTTTTGATTGTTAATCCTAAATGTTTCCCAAGATATTAACAGGCATCTTTTAAAACTTACAACAGTTTAATTTAGGGTTAATGAAATGCTGTTTTTCTCCTTTGCTGTGGCAGCTTTGAATGCCATTACTAGGAGAGATCATATCTATATAGTTTGAGAGGATTTGGAGGCATTCCTCAAATTCTTAATTTTTTAAGGAAAGATAAGAGTTCTTTTGGTGTACAGTTTTACCCTAGAGATTGGAAAATGGCATAGGCCATCCATAAAATGTGTTTCCTCTTCACTATAAAATACTGGATTATTAATGGGCATTAATAAGGTAACATTAGTTAATAAGGAAAATCTTGTTTGGTAGAAAAGACACCAGAGTTAAGAGTCCACTGGATTCTTCCAGTGGTTATGACAGAAATGGTGTGAGAAAACATTAGGATAGCATTGAAATAGGTGTAATATGTTTGCTCTGGGAGTAGGGGAAGGTTTGAGATGTGCCTTGAGAGATGATCTGGTGAAGAGGGATTGTGGAGTTATAGGCAGAGGGAATACCAGTATGTTGGATGAATAATAACTTTTTTGAACTGCACTTTCCTCAAATGAGTTATAAAGTATCTTAAATTTTACCTATATGAGCAGCATCTGCTGTATATTGTTGACCTTAGAAATAAAACTGCAAGCTGTTTTACCAGCAAAAATGGGTTTACCTGGAAATAGCAGAGAATTGCAATCCTAAACAAGCAAGCTATGGTACAACCACAAGCAAGTCTAGAGAACAAAGGAGAGGACCTCTCTTTCACAGAGGAAAGGGAGAAAGTGAGAGGGCTGTTATAAACAAAAAGCTCATTGGATTAAACTAGCAGAAGTATAGCGGCTTTCATTGGCTGAGTTGTGACAGTCTCTCATTGGCTGGGCTGTTGCTCCTCCTGCTGGGATAGTAAAGTAGCAGTTAAAGGAGCACTGATTTGCCAGGTACCTCTCTTCCTGTTGGGTTTTCAGTAGACTAAAGTGGTAGGGCATGAAAGCTCCCCCTGCTGGCCTCCTTACTCCATTCTAAATGAGGTTTCCTTGTGTCCTTTTAATTTTCACAGTATAAACTGCCACCAACCCCCCCCACACACCCTTGATATTTGTTGATTTTGGAATCCCCAAAAATAAGGTTGCAAGATCAAGTGAGTAAGTATAAGTGGAAGTACTTATTAAGATTTTAGGTGCTCTACCAAGAAGAGTGATAGAGGAATACTGATGTTCTTGTAAAGGGTGGACAAAGAGGATATTAGGAAGACTTAGGTAGCAGGGGAAGGAAAGTACAGAGGAGTAACAGCAGAAATGGGAAAGGAGTTGTTAAAGATGAAGGAAAAGGATAGACGTGAAGAAATTTGAGTTATAGTTCTCTTTGTGCCTGTCAATCAAAAGGAGGGTAGTAAGTCCGTAACTGAAGACTTAACATTAATTTATGGTAAGGATGAAGCTCACCAGCCACTCACTTTTGAAATAGTTTACTCACTTTCCCATTTAGTCTATGCTGACCATGTTAATAAGAATATGACAATAAGCTAATTGAGAGTTGGCTGTATCTTCTGATGGTTTGTTCACTCATTACTTCTGTATAGGTTTAGCTAATAGCTTTAAATAGTGTAAGGGTGATCATTAGAAATAAAGCAAGCTGGACTGAGTATTCTAGATTATTAAAAATGAAAGGGTATAGTGTGTTTAAGAAGGAGGGTGAAGTTTGATTTGTTAAAATGAGTACAAAAGAAAATTAGGAAATCAGACTAGAATCAAGGTAGAATGAATAAGCTCTTAGTGGTCTCATATGCCATACAAGGAGTTTGAGCTTTTATTTTGTTTTATAGCAGGGGAAGTGACATAGTTTGCTGTTGTAGTAAAGAGAATCGTCTGGTAGAAGAGAAATTGGAGGTATTTATTCACTAAGTCATACATATGGCAGGGTAAGTGAATGAGGCATTCTGTTTGGCGTCCCATAGGTAGATCACAGGCAGGGATGCCATTTAAGATTCTGCTCTGGTTCGGGAAAGTGATTATGATGGTCTGAATTAAGGAATTTGTAGTGGGGATAGAAATAAGAGCACTGATACCACAGATATATAAGAGTTTAAGCCCTCCAGACTTGGTTAGTATTTGCAGGCAATAGAAGCTGAGGATGAGTCTAAGGTTTCTGACTTGGCAGTTGAATAATACATGCAAGTTTGAGAGGGGGTAATACTGGGTTCGTGTTCAGGTAAGTAGTTTATATTTTTTAGATGAGTAATAACATGACCAAAACATCAGATAAAAATACGGGTCTAGCTCAGAAGTGTGGCCGGGTTTATAGATGGGATTTGGAAGGCAAAAGTTTAGAGTTGAAGCTTGTGAAATTAAGTGAGCAATGACCATAATTCCTAAATAATAATGTATGCGGAACAAAAAGTAACTGCCAAAACTGGCATTTAGTTCAAGAGTGTGGACAATTTTTTAATATCTACCTTTTGCCCAACCCTCAACTCAACCCCTCTCCCTGCCACCACCACCTAACCTTACAAACAATATGTAGAAACATTGGCCAGAAATATTTTAGTGTCCTTGGAACAGTGTATCACAATACACTGGCCTTCCAGGACAACACTGGGAATTTGTAACAAATGCACTTTCTTACTCTTCACTGAAACTCTCTTTGGAGTCTTGTTTGCTTCAGGTAGTCTGAACAGATACTGAAGTCTTAAGGCCTTTTTCACCTTCTTTAAAAATCTAGTCCAGAGAAGCTCTAATCAACCATCTCTTTGCTTCTCTTTCTCTCCTACCTTTAGCATTATAGAGCTTAAGGTTCTGGCAAATAGAATGCATTCCAAGAGGGAAAAGTAAAAACATCACAAGAGAAAGAACCTTAAACAGAAGTGTAATCTTTTCAGTTTTCTTCCAAAGGTTCTACTCTCTAAGCCAGGGGATGGAGTTGGTGAGTCATTAAGAGGAGGTGTCAAACTCAGTAAAATAAATAGCCCATCTTTTAGGAGAAAGATCTTCAAGTGCTGAGGGAATTTGGAAAAAATCTGAGGTGGTTTAGTACTTAGTGGAAAAGATGAGTTTTGGGTTCAGTTTGAGGTAGAAAGTCAAAGCTGTGCAGCAAACAGTAAGAATACCACTATTAAGAGGTCAAGAAAACTACCAATGAAGTAGAGCATTAAGAAAAAAAAGCAAAGGAGCTGGTCAGCAGGATTCCTTATCTAAAATGTATAGTTTAAGCTGGAATTAATAAGAAATTGGGGTAGTTACAGGATCAAAGACTAAAATTTGGAACTGGAAGTCCATGGAGGACATATGTAGAAATTTGAACACAGAGGACTATTGTGATCATAATTGAAATAGCAATTAAGCATCTATAGAAAATGACAAATGTTATATACAGTTTATAATGTATGTGCTACTGTTTAATTTATAAAATCCCTAAATCTTTTACATTTCCCCTTTTTGTTATTATATGTATGCTTCTGTAATAGTGGTTCTCAAACTTGCCTGGGTATAAAATTTATATGAAGCCCTTTTAAAATACAGATTCATCCATGTTACATGTAGCAGTAGTTAGTTCATTTTAGTTGCTGAGTAACATTCTATTGTATGGATATACTATAATTTATCTTTTATTACTGTAGGAAGAGCTTGTATCTGGTTTTCAACTTTAGGAGTAATGCTCCCCTGAACATTGTTATACAAGGCTTTTGTGACATGAATATTCCTTACTTGTGGGTGACTACCTAGACGTCAAATTGCTGGGTTATAGGATGGGTGTAGGTTTAACTTCATGAGAAACTGACAGAACAGTTTCCAAGGTAGGTTTACCATTTTATACTCCCACTAACAGTGTCCCCTCTCGATTTTTTTTACAGAAGAGTTTGGGTACAATTGATGTTCTTCCTTAAATGTTTGTTGGAATTCACCAGTGAAGCTGTCTGGGCCTGAAAGATTGTGTTTGTTTGTTTTTTATGGAAAGGTTCTTAAGGATTCAATTTTTAAATAAAAAGATACAAGACTGTTCTATTTCTTATTATTCCTATTTGGGTAATTTGTGTCTTAAAGCATTTGCCCATTTCACCTTTCCTCTCATGATTAGTCTAGTTGGGTTTAATCAATTTTATCAGTCCTTTCAAAAATCAACTTTCAGTTTTGTTGATTTTTCTCTATCTGTTTCTAGTTCATGAGTTGAGCTTTCGTTAATTCCTTACCTCCTCCTTACTTTGAGTTAACTTGTTATACTTTTTCTAGCTTTTAAGGTGAAAGTTTAGATCATTGAATTAAGAATTTATTTTAAAAGATTATCAATTTTTAAAGCCATAAATTTGCATTATTATTTCATTCAAAATATTTTCTTTTTTCATTTGTAATTTTTTCTTTGACCTATGGATTGTTCTGAAGTGTTGTCAAATAATTTCCAAATATTTGGGATTTTCCAGGTATTTTGTTACTGTGTTCTCATTTAATGCCATTTTGATCAGAGGACATATTCTTAATAATTTCAGTCCATTTATACTTTTTGATTGGTTTATGTCCCAACATGTGTATCTTGGTTAATGTTCAATTTGTACTTGAGAAAAGTATATCTTCTCTTACTGAGTGCTGTGTTCTGTAAATATCAGTTAAGTTAGGTTGGCCTTATCTCCTTATATTTTAACCAATTTGCTATTTACTTGTTCTGTCAAGAGAGTTGAAATTTTCAACTACAAATTTAGATTTGTCTGTTTCTCCTTTCAGTTCCTTTAGATTTGTTTCATATTCTAAGCACTGTTACATGTGTTCCAGCACATTTAGGGTTGAGTCTTGTTGATGAATTGACCCCTCTGTCATCATGAAATACCCTTTTTATTACTGGTAATTTCTCTTGTTCTGAAGTCTCTGTGTCTGATACCAAAATTTCTTTCTTTTTTTTTTTAAAGATTTTATTTATTTATTTGTTAGAGAGAGAGAGAGCACAGGCAGACAGAGAGGCAGGCAGAGGCAGAGGGAGAAGTGGGCTCCCTGCCGAGCAAGGAGCCCGATGTGGGACTCCATCCCAGGACGCTGGGATCATGACCTGAGCCGAAGGCAGCCGCTTAACCAACTGAGCCACCCAGGCGTCCCCAAAATTTCTTTTGGTTAACATTTGCTTGGTATATCGTTTTCCATCCACTTACTTTAACCTATTTATGTCATTTACATTTCAAGTGCCTTTTTGGTACGTAGCATGTAGTTGCGTCTTGCTTTTTTTTATCCAATCTGACATCTTTATAATTTGCTATGTTTAGACTGTGTTGGCAAAACTATGAATGGCAGACCAAATTTGGCCTACCGCCTGTTTTTTGTTTTTTTGCTTTGTTTTGTTTTGTTTTTTAAGATTTTATTTATTTGTCAGAGTGGGAGAGTGAGATAGCACAAGCAGGGTAAGGGGCAGAGGGAGAAGCAGACTCCCCACTGAGCAGGGAGCCAGATGCAGGACTCGATCCCAAGACTCTGGGTTTGTGACCTGAGCCAAAGGCAGACACCCAACTGACTGAGCCACCCAGGCATCCATCTGTTTATGTGAATGTTTTATTGGGACACAGTCATGCCCATTCATTTACACACTATCTCTGGCTGCTTCTATGCTATGATGTCAAGGTGTAGTAGTTGGGATAGAGACCATTAGTCCTTTAGTGACCATCTGGCCATATAGAGACCATTTTAGTCCTTAAAGCCTAAAATATTCTGTCGTTCTTTACAGAAAAAGTTTGTCAACCACTAGGTTAGATAATTTACATTTAGTATAGTTATTGATATGGTTGGATTAAAATGTACTGTTTTATTGTTTGTGTATTTTTTCCCTTGGTTTTCTATCTGCTTTTGGATGGGTTATTTTTAATAACAGTCTACCCTCAAGGGACGCCTGGGTGGCTCAGTTGGTTAAGCGGCTGCCTTCGGCTCAGGTCATGATCCCAGCGTCCTGGGATCAAGTCCCACATCGGGCTCCTTGCTCGGCAGGGAGCCTGCTTCTCTCTCTGCCTCTGCCTGCCTCTCTGTCTGCCTGTGCTCGCTCTCTCTCTAACTAATAAATTAAAAAAAAAATAACAGTCTACCCTCAAATAATATGCTACTTCATATATAATGTAAAAATCTTACATATTGATATACTTTCAATTCCTCTCATCTTTTGGGAATTTTTTTTTGGTTATACATTTTGATTTTATGTGTGCTTTAAACTCCATTACTGGTTTTTGCTTTTGTTAGGCACTTAACTTTTAGAGCAATTAAAAATGAGAAAAATGGAGCTATCTGGGTGGCTCAGTTTGGTTAAGCTTCTGCCTTGGGCTCAGGTCATAATCCCAGGGTCCTCAGCAGGGAGCCTGCTTCTGTCTCTCCCTCTGCCTCTTTCCCCTCCGCTTGTGTGTCCTCTCTCTCAAATAAGTAAAATCTTTTAAAAAATGAGAAAAATGCCTTTAATATTTACCTTCATTTTAACCATGTCTTTAGATATTTATTTCTTTGTGTAGATCCAAGTTTGTGTCAGGTATCCTATTCCTTTTGTTTGAAAACTTCCCTTTACAAATTGCTTATAGTGTAGCCTCCCCCACCCCCTTATTTTGATTTCAATTTTGAAAGCTATTGTTAGTGGATATAGAATTCTAGATTTTCACGTTTTTCCCCCTCCTTTTAGCACTTTAAAGGTTTTCTTTCTTTCTTTCTTTCTTTTCTTTTTTTTACTCTTTTAGTTGCATAGTTTCTGACAAGAATTCTATGGTGATTCTTACATTTGTTTGCCTATATGTAATATACCTTTACCCTTTGGTTGTTCCTAAGATTTTCTCTCTTTGATTGGATTTCAGCAACTTTACTATGATACTCCTTAGTTTGGTTTCATTTTTGTTTATCCTGGGACTTATTGAGCTTCTTAGTACTGTGGGTATATTGTTTTCATCATATTTGTGAAGTTTTTAGCCATCTCTCTTCAAAATTTTAAATTCGCAAGTGTTTCTTTTCTCCTCAGACTTCAGTCCTACATGTATTTTTTTGGGTAGGTCACTGAAGCTCTGTCCATTTTTCTTCCAAACTTTTTTTCTTTTCGTTCAGTTTGAAAAGTTTCTCTTGCCTTGTCTTCAGGTACACTGATTTTTTTATTTTAAGTTTCCTTTGTCTAATATGCTCTTATTTCCATCCAGTTAATTTTTTTATATCAGATATACTTTTTTATAGTTTTAGAATTACCACTGTTTTTCTTAAAAGTAATTTCCCTTTTTCTGTTGAAAAAAAAAATTTTTTTAAGATTTTATTTATTTATTTGACAGACAGAGATCACAGGTAGACAAAGAGGCAGGCAGAGAGAGAGGAAGGGAAGCAGGCTCCCTGCTGAGCAGAGAGAGATCCCAGGCTCGATCCCAAGACCCCGGGATCATGATCTGAGCCCAAGGCAGAGGCTTTAACCCACTGAGCCACCCAGGTACCCCTCTGTTGAAATTTTTATCTTTTCTTCATTATGTTCATGTTTTTCTTTAAGCCTTTAAATTTTTTTCTAAATACTGTTTTAAAGTCCTTGTATATACTAAAAGTTCTCAGGGAGCTTGGGTGGCCGACTCTTGCTTTTGGCTCAGATCATGGTCTCTGGGTCATGGGCTGGAGCCCTGCATTGGGCTCTGCACTCAATAAGGAGTCTGCTTGAGATTCTTTCTCTCTCTCTCTCTGTCCCTCCCCCTGCTCACGTACAAACATTCTCCCCACCACTACCCTGCCAAATAAATAAATCTCTAAAAAAAAATAAAAAATAAAGCCTTTCTATTAAAAGTTCTCCTTAAAAAAAAAAGTTCTCCTAATCTCTGTCACTTCTAGATCCTGATTATAAGTACCATTTCTCATTTTTTCCTATGTCTGGTAATTTTTTATGGAGTTATGTTGAGTGTCTTGATTTTTTTTTTTTCTTTCTTGAGTATTAAGTTTTGTTCTGGCAGTTAGTTAATTTATTTGTGGATCAGCTTGATCTTTTGAGTTTTATTTTAAGGTTTTTTTTGGGTTTGGGTTTTGGCAGCTCTAGAATAGCTTTCAGTGTAGGGCTAGTTTGGGCCCACTCCTGAGGCGTGCCCCTTCTTGTGTCTCCCTTGATTGCCTCATGTCTTCGTCAAGGTTTATTCACCCTGTGTTGGCGGAAACTGAATGATCCTGGCCCTGTGTGAACTTTGGGAGTTGTTTGGGTTAGAGCTCCCCAGCATTTGATATTTTTTTGGAAGTTTTCTGTCTAGCCTCATAGATTTTCATACAACACATATGCAGATTGGTATTTAGCTGGGAATTTAAGGACCCTTCTTGCGGCTTTTTGGAGCATTCATATTTAGTTTCTTCCTTTGTGGTAATATGCTACAAATTCTAGCTTTCTCAGACTTCACAAATTCCAAGCTCTGTCACCTCAACTCAGTGAGACTACTTCTACTTGGGTTCCATTTGCATGTGCTGTGGTTCCACAGGGAAACCTGGAACAGTCCTTGGGTTCACCTCATTTGTTTCCCTTCTTTCAAGGATCATGTTTCCATATGACCTGTTGTCTACTAGCTGGAAACAGTTGTTCCATATTTTAACTAGTTTTCTACTTGTTTATGGCAGGAGGACAGTTCTGGACCTTGTCTTATTCTCCTTTGCCTTCATTTTTGAAGGAGGTTTATCCTGAATATAGAATTTTAAGTTGATAGCATTCCCCCCTGCCCTTGTAGCACTTTAAAGTCCTCATTTAAATATCTTCTAGCTTAAATTTTTCTAATAAGAAGTTAGTGATTATTTTTACTGTTGTCCTTTGGTATAGTATGTCTTTTTTTGCTCTTCTGGCTGCTTTAAAAAGTCTCTGTTTTTCTCTTTATCTTTGGTTTTAAGTGTTTTATTTATTCCAGGACTAGCTTAGCCCTGATACAGAAGTATGGCCTTTCTGGGGTGTCTATCAAATGCATGTGATGTTCAGTGAGATCTCTCCATTCTAACTATGGAATTTGAATGTCTCCCAGACCTTTGCAAGCTCAAATAGTTGTTCACCTCATACTCTGTAGTCATTTCCCCCCCAGATTTTATTCTTTGGTCTCATGGAATCTTGCCTTGTGCATATGCAGGTTAGTCTCCAGGCAAAGAATTAGAACTCTCTACAGATTTCTGAAACTTTATCTCTCCACAGCTCCCTTCTTTCTTGTATTCTGCCTCTTAAATTCCAGTGGCTTCATTAGCTTCAAACTTTAAGTTCTGTTTCCTCAATTCAGTGAGATCTCTGTGCTTTTTTGGGGTTTTCCTACCCTGGGGCACAAATAGAATGTCAGGGCATTCAAGAATCTTTGTTTCCTTTTGCTCAGGAATCACAGACCTGCACTGCCCAATATCTGCAAATAATATTTTATGTTTATTGCTCAGTTTTATGGTCATTTACAGAAGGAGGTCTAGGCCAGTACCAGCTACCCCATCATAACTATAAATAGATTTGTAGGCTTTAAATTTTTCTTCTTTTGAAAAACTTTATAATTTTTGATATATCGTATTTTTTATTTAGCATATGGGTTCATTTTAAAGAATGTTAGCTCATCTTTTATTTTTTTTTTTTTAGATTTTATTGTTTATTTGAGAGACGGAGATCACGAGTAGGCAGAGAGGCAGGCAGAGAGAGAGAGGGGAGGAAGTAGGCTTCCTGCTAAGTGGAGAGCCCGTTGCAGGGCTCGATCCCAGGACCCCGGGATCATGACCTGAGCCAAAGGCAGAGGCTTTAAACCACTGAGCCACCCAGGCGCTCCTCATCTTTTAATTTTTAAGCCATACCAGAGAGAAAGAAGGTTTTTTAAAAAAGAAAATATTTGAATTTTTTTTATTTTGAAAATTAAAAATAAATAAAAATTTCAATGTAACATAGGAAGGAAGAAAACTCAGTATCTTAAAACCCAGAGTTTACTATGATCATCTTCATTATTTCAGACATCTGTTACTGCAAATATACACATAGAAGAATAACCTTAGTTTTTATTTATTTATTTATTTATTTTTAAGATTTTATTTATTTATCTGACAGACAGAGATCACAAGTAGGCAGAGAGGCAGAGAGAGAGAGGAGGAAGCAGGCTGTCCGCAGAGCAGAGAGCCCGATATGGGGCTCGATCCCATGACCCTGGGACCATGACCCGAGCTGAAGGCAGCGGCTTTAATCCACGAGCCACCCAGGCGCCCCTAACCTTAGTTTTTAAATGAATTTATGTAATTCATACTATTTCAGTTAACTAATTTAATTAACAGAGGTAAATTTGTTTGAAAAACAACAGGCTAATTGTTTAACCACAGGTAAAAAAAATTTTACTACAAAATATTTTCCTCTAAGTTTATGAAGTAAACTTATGGAAAAAGCCTAAGAGGTGAGAATCATTATGTCATAGGTTGCATGCTTTAATAGGTCTGTCATGTTAAAAGACTTAAGTGTTGGCAAATTCCTACTTTTGGTAGGAGCATAAATTGATACAGTTTTCTAAATGGCTGCTACCTTAGCTCAGGCTGCTAGAACAAAATACCAAAAACTTATGGTATTATAAACAATAGGGGGCTTATAAACATAATTTATTTCTCACAGTTCTGGAGGCTAGAAGTCCTAGGTAGGATGCCAGCATGGCTTTTTTAGGGTTGTAGATTACAGACTTCTTGTTTCCTCAAGTGGTAGAAAGAGGGCTGGTTAGCTCTCTGGCCTCATATAAGTGCACTAATCCCATTCATGAGGGTTCCACCCTCATGATTGAACTACCTCCCAAAGGCCCCATTTTTCAAATACTGTCACATCAGAGATTAATTAGGTTTCAACATGGGGACTTGGGGGTATGCAAGCATTCAGTTCATTACATTGATAATTTGGTAATATTCAGAATCCTTAAAATTGTTCATACCCTTTGCCTCAAAATTCCATCTTTAGGAATTTATTGTAAAGAAATAAGAGATGCATGTAAGGGGCACCTGGGTGGCTTAGTGGGTTAAAGCCTCTGCTTTCAGCTCGGGTCATGATCCCGGGGTTCTGGGATTGAGCCCTGCATCAGGCTCTCTGCTCAGCAGGGAGCCTGCTTCCTCCTCTCTCTATGCCTGCCTCTCTGCCTACTTGTGATCTCTCTCTGTCAAATAAATAAATAAAATCTTTAAAAAAAAGAGAGATGCATGTAAATGTATGTGTGGGTGTGTATTGCTTATTCATTACAATGCTACTTGTAATGTTTTAAAAATGGGAATCCTCTGAAATGGTTAGATTATGCTACTGTATCACCAAATACTATAAAACCATTATAGATCATGTTCTTTAAAATTTTTGTTCAGTATGCTAAAAATGATTGACAAGTGATAAAAATCATGAGCTTTAGTATGTTTAAAGGGTATAAGGTATAAGAAAATGTTCACAGTGCAGTAGACAAAAAAAGTAGGGTGATACTTTTGAGGTTTTTATAAAGGAAATCTTTACTTAAAAGATAGGATATAAAATATGCTAACTGTGCTGTGAGTAGTTAGATTATGGGTTATTTTTCAATCAGCTCATACGCTATTTAATGTTTTTCACATTTTCTATAATAAGCATGTACTACGATGTTAATAATCATCTCAAAAGCAACTTGCTTTAGTTTTTAAAGTTGTGTTAAATTAATTGGGAGGATGAGGGAAGAAGGATTTAAGTAATTTTTAGTTTTCCTCCTCTTGATCATGCCTCTTTTCCTTTTTTAAAAAATTTTATTTATTTGACAGAGAGAGAGATCACAAGTAGGAAGAGAGGCAGGCAGAGAGAGAAGAGGAAGCAGGCTTCCCACTGAGCAGAGAGCCCAATGTGAGGCTGGATCCCAGGACCCTGAGATCATGACCTGAGCTGAAGGCAGAGGCTTAACCCAGGAAGCCATTCAGTCGCCCCACCTCTTTTCCATTTTTTGCAGATTCTGTAGCTTGAGCTTTATCAGTATAAATCTAGTGAAAGAGACATTTATTCTTTCATTAGATGTGTATTATATATTCTAAACTTTTTTTCTAAACTAAGGCAATCTCCCATGTTTTATAGTTTAAAATTGTGGGTTTCTATCAAGCACTTCTTTGTACACTTGAAGAGATTGAATATTGCTTGTTTTTTTTCCCGTATCCCAGAGCTTTTTGCTTTTTAAAGTGTTGTCTTACTACCTATACTACTACTACTGTTAACTACCTATTGTGCCTACCTCCTTGTGGATGTAGATGTGCTTATATAGAGAGAGAAGTCATAATCTTTAGTTTTCTCAATAAAATACTGTATTTGTATTTTTCTCCCTGGCATCTTGAGCATATGGACCTGGTCTGGTGCTCTTCAGGAACTCACTAGTGACTCAGCTTCACATTTTTGCTATATATAGAACATGTTAGCAGTCCAACAGAGAAAGTTAATATTCAGAAGAAGAGACAAAGGAATGTTGTGGTTAATGAAAAAAAGAAATAGACACATCCTCCAGGGAGGTGCCATTCATACCAGACCTCAGAGAATGACCTTAACTTGAGCAGTCTGATGTTTGTTCCTCAGCAGTTGTAGATCCAGAAAGTCATTTTGGCCAGGGGAAGGGATTCATCCTAAACAAATTTACTGAAGACTCATTTGGAAAACAACATTAATTTTTAAATTTGCATTAAGAAATAATATCATATATCATATATCATATAATAATATCATATGTTTGATGGCCCACATCACCCACATCATCATAGTAGGGCTATGTCTACCAAAGGGATATGAACAGTCAGGTCTGCTGATCAGAGCTTTTCTCTGAACACACTTGGGACAGTGGTACATTCTTTCTTGATCACCTCACTTAAGCTTTGTCAAGGGCTCTGTAGCTCTAGGCAAATTTCTTAATCTCCTGAATCTCAATTTTCTCATCATTAAAATGATAATAACTAGCTAACACATAGGATTATTGCAGGAACCAAATAAGGTCATGTATGTAAAGTGACCAGCACAATGCCTAGCTCCTAGTTGTCATTCAGTAATTTTTTTTTTAAGATTTTATTTATTTATTTGATGGGCAGAGATCACCAGTAGGCAGAGAGAGAGAGAGAGAGAGAGGAAGGGAAGCAGGTTCCCTGCTGAGCAGAGCGCCTGATGTGGAGATGTGGGGATTCAGGGATGCGGAGCTCCATCCCAGGACCCTGGGATCTTGACTTGAGCTGAAGGCAGAGGCTTTAACCCGCTGAGCCACCCAGGTATCCCCATTCAGTAATTGTTAAGACTTGCTTTTTTCTGCTTCTGAATTTGAGTCCTGGCAGTTAAGATATTTAATATAAATATAAGTTATATAATATAAATACATATATAAATATATGTAATACATTTTTATATTATATATAATATATAATAAAAATACATATATATATAAAATATAAAAATATTTTCTTGTTCCCTGTAGACATTGCTGGGTCCTCTGATGTGCTTGGTGTTGTAGAGATACTAACACTACTTGATTTATGAGAATATTGTCCTGAGTGGTAAAATTTAATTCAACCTAGTGAAAAACTGTAATGAGTCTTTGTACATGACATAGGTTATGTTCTACTGTGAGATCTAACCATTTTGATGTCTTGAGACTAAGGTAAGAATCATTCTTTTAAGGACTTCCATAGTGTTTGCTTTTCTGGTTTGGCATTTCTAAAACGACTTGATATTTCTTGTAAAGCAAAGTCTAGATAACAAATTTAATAAGCTGTTTTTTACTCATAGCTGACAACTTAGTAAGTTTTATATTCTACGATTCATATTTCTAATTTATTATGTTCATAGATTGTGATGTTGTAAAGGGCCTGATCCAATTTCTTCTCTTTGAGTTAAGCTTACTGAGACCCAGAGAACCAGACTGAAGTTAAGCCAGACAGCTGATGTATCATAGGGGGTTCCTGAGACTTCAAGATGCCAGTACAGCTGGGCTTAGGACAGTGAGACTCTTAGTATAAGAGTTTTTGCTCTGGAGGAGGCCAGAAGAGCAGCAGGCTAGTTCTTTTGGTGCCAGCATCCTCTCTTTCACATGGTTGTGAGAAGGCAGAATTGAATTCAGGCGGTGAGCTTGCCGTAGTACTGAGTTGCAGGTATTCTGAGTGAGTTTCTTCTAGTAGAAGCCCCTGGCCTGCCCTTCCTTCCATGCTTAGCCGTATCCAAATCAGAAGTGAGCGAGCAAATGTCCTTTTGTGTGTGTGTCAAGTACCATGTTTGCTAACTAGGCACCGTGGAGCAGTTGGGACTTAGCCAGGAGTTTTTCATGGCAGGACTGAGGCAGGCCTCTGGCCCCAGCCCACTCTTCTCTTCACTGGATTCCAGGGCCTCCCCACAGCAGCCAAATTTATTTTCTCTTCTGAATTACCACTTGACTTGTATGGGAGAGTTACTAAAGAGTGTTTTGACATCTTGTTATGTGTTATCTCTAATTGTTCTATGTAGTACTTTTTTATTTACAATTGTGGTATCTAATTATCTCATGGGTCTGTACTTTCTACTCAGCTAAGTCCTTGAGGACCTATACCATTGTGATTTCTTTTTTGTATTAGTCCCAGGAATTGAAATATTTTAAGCATTCTACAATTAACTTGTCAATCAGTAGGTAAATATTTGTTGTCAATTTTCTAATTGTACCAGACTACATTTTAACATCTTTTCAGCTCTTGCAAGAGTGGATTTGCTATTTAAAGCTCATATCCTGAGAAGATTTTAGATTAAAAAGAGTTATAAAAATGCTCTTGTCGTTTGAAAGGAAACGAGTGCTTCCACAAATAATTTACATTGAATGCCTTAAGAGCTAGGAAAAGTTAGGGACAGTGAGGTTGCTCACTTATTTAAATAAATTCTTTTTGGTCCTCTAGTTGTGGTTTTTGTTTTTTTTTTTTTAAGATTTTATTTATTTATTTGACAGAGATCACAAGTAGGCAGAGAGGTAGGCAGAGAGAGAGAGAGAGAGGGAAGCAGGCTCCCTGCTGAGCAGAGATCCCGATGCGGGACTTGATCCCAGGACCCCGAGATCACGACCTGAGCCGAAGGCAGCGGCTTAACCCACTGAGCCACCCAGGCGCCCTGTGTTTTTGTTTTTTAAAATCACAATCTGAGAAAACCTACTAATTTATGGCAGTCATCCAAAAATACGTCTGGTTATAATGAATAGCTGTCTTGAATTATAATCCTCTGTGTGTTTTGGTGGGCTCATTTGCTATGACTTTATTTCTTAGAAGAAAAAAAAATTTTTTCATGTCTTCTTAGGATGGGTTACAGATTGGTGAAGTTGTGACCAGTCTTGGTACTTGGTTCCAGTCAGCATTCTTGCCCCCACCCGGTCCCTACCAGCATTACTGAGATATAATAGAGGAATAGAAATTGTATATATTTAAGGTATATACTGTGATGATTTGATAAGCATGTACATTGTGAAATGATTACCACAATCAAGGTAATGTACACATTATTGCCTCCAATAGTTACACATACCTCCTTTTTTTGGTGAGAACATACAGGGTTTACTCTCATCAGTTTGAAGTGTGCAGTACAGTAATATTGACCATAGTCACTGTGCTGTATATTTTATCCCCAGAAATTGTTCATCTTATAACTGAAAGTTCATGCCCTTTGACCAGCATCTCTCCTATTTCCCCTGCCCCTGAGTCCCTGGCAACCACCATTCTACTCTGCTTCTGTGGATTCAACTTTTATGGATTCTGCATATTAGTGAAATCATACAGAACTTGTCTCTCTGTGTCTGGCTTATGCCACTTAGCTTAATGTCCTTTAGGTTCATCATGTTGTTGCAAATGGTACAACTTCCTCCTTTTTTGTGGCTGAATAATAACTTCATTATATATGTCATATTTTCTTCATCTGGTCAGCATTCTTGGAAGTGTGTGTCAAGTGGAATCAGATGAGAAAAATATGGATAAACCATTGTAGATCTTTAGCTGCTATTAGAAAATACAAGGAACATACCATACTGATAATGGACAGTAATGTCATTTCCATTCCAAGGACCAAAGTAATATCTAGTATGAATGTGGAATCTTCAGTCAAACTTTCTTTGGATTTGATATATGCTGTATTTGTCTTGTCTCAAATTATCTTTTTTTACAAGGCAGTATTAAATATGTGTTTCGTTGCCGTTAAGTATGAATAGCCTCTGTGGTTAGCTGAGAGATACAATTGAATTTATACGTGAGTCTAGAATTTATACCTATGCCATATCTTTGTAAGTAATTTTTTTTAAGATTTTATTTATTTATTTGACAGAGATCACAAGTAGGCAGAGAGGCAGGCAGAGAGAGAGGAGGAAGCAGGCTCCCTGCTGAGCAGAGAGCCGGATGTGGGGCTCGATCCGGGACCCTGAGATCATGACCTGAGCCGAAGGCAGAGGCTTTAACCCACTGAGCCACCCAGGCGCCCCTGTAAGTAATTTTAAAAATTGAATTCTCCTGCCTCTGCATGTTCCCCTTGTACTGATATACACATACTCAAAACATCTGCTTTAGAGCCTTAATTTGTAAAAAATTAGGAAGTCCTAAAATAATTTCTAGCTTTTAATTTAAAGCTTAGAAGATTCTTAAATTAATACACAGTAAAATTGTTGTGGGGGGATGTACAGATCTATAAATTTTAACTCTTATAGAGATCCACGTAACTACCACCACAATCAGGATACAACATAGTGCCATCACCCCCAAAATTTCCTCATGCTGTCCCTCTGTATCACACCCTTAATCCCTGACAACCACTGTGTTACATAAGTGAAATTATACAGTATATAACCTTTTGAAACTGGTTTATTCTGCGGTACCATACTGTCTTAGTTACTGTAGCTTTAGAGTAAGTGTTAAAACCAGTTAGTATGATTTGCTTACTTTTATTCGTCTTCAGAATTGTTTGGCTATTTTAGTTCCTTTGCTTTTGATTTTAAGATAAGTTGGTCTCTATTTTGTGGGGCAGTGGTTTGATTAGAAGTGTATTAAGCTATAGATCAAATGGGAAGAATTGACACCCTGAGTATGTTGAATATCTCTAGTCCATGAACGTGGTAAGTTTTCCTGTTTATTTAGGTTTTCTTTTTTTTTTAATAATGTAATTTTCAGCATACAGCTTTTATACATGTTTTGTTAGATTTGTACCTCAATATTTCCTTTTTTTTCCCTTCTTCTTGGAACTGTTTTCCTCTGAACATTGCTTAACTACATTATACAGATTCTGATGTATTTTTATCTTTCAGTTAAAAATATTTTCTAATTTCCCTTGAGACTTCTTCTCTGACCTGTGGATTATTTATTTATTTAAAGGTTATTTATTTATTTATTTATTTATTTTATTTATTTATTTATTTATTTATTTGACAGAGATCATTAGCAGGCAGAGAGAGAGGCAGAGAGAGAGGGGGAAGAAGACTCCCTGCTGAGCAGAGAGCCCTATGTGGGGCTTGATCCTAGGACCCTGGGATCATGACCTGAGCCGAAGGCAGAGGCTTTAAACCACTGAGCCACCCAGGCGCCCCTGACCTATGGATTATTTATAAGTGCATCACCAGATTTCCAAGTTTTTAGAGATTTTTCTGTTTTCTTGCTGTTAATGATTTCTGGTGTAATTCATTATGGCCATAGAACATATTTTGTCTTTTAAATTTGTCAGATTGTTCTATCACCTGAGTTACAGTATCTGTGAACATTCTTTGTGTACTTGAAAGTATACTCTACTCCTGTTGGGTGGAGTGTTCTATAACTGTCAGATTCAGTTGGTTGATGGGATTGTTCGGTTCTATATCCCTGTTGATTTTTTTTGTCTATTAGTTATATAGATTGCCAAGATAACTATAATTGGAGGTTTGTCTATTTTGTCTATTTCTCCTTTTAGTTTTGTCAGTTGTTGCTTCATGTATTTTGAAGTTCTTTTGTTAGGTGCATACACACTTAGGATTATTATATCTTCTTGGTGAATTGATCCTTTTATTGCTATATAATGACCCTTTTATGCCTGTTAATTTTCTCTGCTTTGAAGCTTGCTATATTTGTTACTAATATCTCCATCTGTCTTTTGATTGATTAATATTTCCATGATATACTTTTTTCCATCCTTTTACTTCTAACCTACCCATATCATCATATTTGAAATAAATTCCTTGTAGGTGCCATATAATTGGATCTCTTTTTTAAAAATCCATTCTGATTATCTTTGTCTTTTAATTAGTGTATTTAAGTGTTTTACATTTAATGTAATTACTTCTGTGTTTGGATTTAGTGCTACTATTTTATTATTTGCTTTGCATTCTTTTGAATTTTGTTCTTCTTTTTCCCTTTCCTGTCTTCTTTTGTACTATTTGAACAGTTTTTGGTATTCCAGTTTAACTTACATATTGTGGGTTTTTTTTTTTAATATATCTCATTCTACTGTGTGTGTGTGTGTGTGTGTGTGTGGTTGGTCTAGGGATTATAATATGCATTTAAGCATACCTTGCTTTATCACACTTCATAGATACTGCACTTTTTTCTTTTTGTAAACTGGTTGAAGATTTGTGAAGCGGCCCTGTGTCAAGCAATTCTTTTGGTGCCATTTTTCCAACAGCTTGCATCATGTCTCTGTGTCACATTTTAGTAATTCTCACAACATGCAATTCGATTTAATATTATATTTGGGGGTGCCTGGGTGGTTCAGTGGGCTAAAGCCTCTGGCTTCGGCAAAGGTCATGATCTCAGGGTCCTGGGATCGAGCCCTGCATCGGGCTCTCTGCTCAGCAGGGAGCATGCTTCCCACCCCCCACCCCCCCCATCTCTGCCTGCCTCTTTGCCTACTAGTGATCTCTGTCAAATAAATGAATAAAATCATTTAAAAAATTACTATATTTGGTTATCTGCATTCAGTGACTGACTCACTGAAAGCTCAGGTGATAGTATTTTTTAGCAATAAAGTAATTGTTATGTACATTGTTTTTTCAGACATAATGCTATTGCACACTTAAGAGACTGCGGATAGTGTAAACATAACTTTTATATGCTCTGGGAAACCAAAAATTCATTTAAGTCACTTTTTTGTGATATTTGCTTTATTGCAGTGGTTTGGAATTGAACCTGCAATATCTCTGAGGCATGCCTGTATTTAAATTTTTATAGTCTACTTATAATATTTTTCTACTTAAGTGGGATGTAGAAATCTTAACACTGTATGTGTCTCTTTATTCTCCTCCTTTTAAAAAAATTTTTTTTTTTTAAGATTTTATTTATTAGTTAGAGACAAAGAGCAAGCACAGGCAGACAGAGAGGCAGGCAGAGGCAGAGGGAGAAGCAGGCTCCCTGCCGAGCAAGGAGCCCCATGCGGCAGGACGCTGGGATCATGACCTGAGCCGAAGGCAGCCACTTAACCAACTGAGCCACCCAGGCGTCCCATATTTTCCTCTTTTTTTGTTGTAATGTTTTATATATTATATCTACATACATAGAAAATGCAGTGTTATTGTTTTTGCTTTCAACTGCCAAATGTATTTTAAGGATTTCAAGAAGAGAAAAATAGTTTAATTATATTTATCCAGATGTTTATCATTTCTTTGTTCTTTCTTCATTACTAATGTTCTGTTTTTCCCTTGGCATCCTTTCCCTTCTGCCATTTAGTGATTCTTTTAGAACAAATGTGCTGGCAATGAATTATCTTAGTCTTACCTACACTTAAGAATGTCTTTATTTTGACTTCATTCCTGAAGGGTATTTTCACTAGAAATTCTGTGTTGACAGTTCTTTTGTTTCAGCCCCTTAAAAATATGCCATTTTCTTTTGGACTTGGTGGCTTGTGGTGAGAAACTCGTTGATTCAAATTACTGCTCCCCTATAAGCAACGCATCACTTCATTTTTCTGGCTACTTTAAAATTTCACTGTTTTTAGTTTTTATCAGTTTGACTATGATGTGTCTAAGCATGGATTTCTCAGGGGTTTATTCTCTTTAGGTTCTCTCAGCTTCTCAAATGTGTATTTACATTGTGTCTTTTACCAAGTTTGTGAAGTTTTCAGCCTTTGTTTTCTCCAATACTTTTCTTTCTTTTTTTTTTTTAAGATTCTATTTATCCACCTGACAGACAGAGATTACAAGTAGGCAGAGAGGCAGGCAGGGGTGGGGCGGGGGGGAAGCAGGCTCCCCACCGAGCAGAGAGCCTGATGCGGGGCTCCATCCCAGGACCCTGAGATCATGACCTGAGCTGAAGGCAGAGGCCTTAACCCACTGAGCCACCCAGGCGCCCCTCCAATACTTTCTATACTACACTCTCACTCCTTTTAGGATGCCAGTGATGCTAATGTTAGTCCTTTTGGTATCCTAAAGGTCCTTGGTACTCTTCATTTTTTTTCTTTTGTTTCTTGTGCAGACAGATATTTTTTTATCATTCTATCTTAAAGTTTACTGGCTTTTGTCATCTCCATTTTACTTATTAAGCCCATCCAGTGAATTATTTCAGTCATAAAATTTCCATTTGATTCTGTTTCTTTGCTGAGACATATTCTTTTCAAAAGTGTTCACCCTTCTTGGAGCATTTTTATGATAATGCTTTAAAGTCTTGTCAGATAATTCCAACAGTTGGTGTCATCTCAGTATCAGTGTATTTATTGTCCCATTCCAGTTGAGATGTTCCTACGCAATTTTGGATTGCATTCTTCTGTATTATAAGGTTGTGGGTCTTGTTTAAATTCTATGGAGGATGTTCATTTTTGTGGTTTGGTATGCAGTCGCCCCTGTCGGGTTTGGCATGCAGGTTGCAGCCAGCTTTCTGTGGGTTGTGATTTCAGTGTCAGTTCCGTTTTCAGAGCCTGCAGTGCTTTGCTGCTTGGATCTGTCCTGTGTGTACTACCCATTGGCCAGCTGGAGATAGGTGACTTTCTATCTCTGTTCAGTTCTCAAAGATTCTGGTTTGTTGTTTAGGACGAGATCCATGCCATGTTCTGTTCAGGAGTGAGCCCAGGAGGTTACAATCAACGTTATGGAATTGCTTTTCTGAGTTCCACCCATTCAGCAATTTCCCTTATACTTCCTGCTTCCCAGGGGCTCCCCTTTTTGGTCCTGTAGCCAGAAAGCTTTGTCTCCTCTGCTGACTTCTTGCATTTGCACCTACATCCAGGGACAAGTGGTGGGAGCACAGGCGGTGGTGGTGGAGAGGGTGTTTGGAAGAGAGGTTTGCAACACCCTCTTGAAACAATAGCTTCTGGGATTGGAGACTTTCCTCAGATTTTTAGGGTACCTATGGGCCCCCTGCTGTTACTGCCAGGAGATCCCTTTTCCTGCTCAGCCAGATCTAGAGGGCTTCTCCTTGAATGCTGCCTGTGTTGATACCACTTCTAGGTTTCCCCCAGTCTAGGCAACAGGATGAGGGGTGGGGGCAGTAAGCGCACACTGCTTCTATGATACTTTCAGTTCTGCTCTTCTTCCTCAGTCTGGCTGCTACCATTTACTTTTCGGGTTCTTTAAATAGCAGCTCCGGTCATTGTATTTAGATTTTATATTGTGTTCAGTAAGAGAGACAGGGTGTGGAGTGTTTTTACTCCCTCTTAGCCGGCACTTGTGTGTATTTTTAAGTCTGGCATTCATTTATTCAGCCAACATAGGTAGTTACCATTTGAGTCCTCACCATGTGTGGGCACTTTAAATATACTACTTGCTTAATTTTCTGGTAACTCTCTGCCTTTTAGACATGGGGAAAATTGAAGGGTAAAACTTTTGAACTATGTCCAGAGAACAAAGATACTAAGTGATAGGCTGGGGTTTGAACACAGGTATTTCTGACCCCAAGTTGTGGTTCTAGTACCAACAGCATCGGAATCACTTGAGAAGTTGTTGGAAATACAAAATCTCTAGCCCCACCTCCAAAGTACTGAATCAGCTCTAAGAGTGGGGCTCAGTAACTTGTTTTATAAGCCTGGGTTGTCCTGATGCATGCTAAATGTGAGCAGCATTTCTCTGTGCTGTTGGATTCACAGGCATGAAGTATGTTTTAGTTCTTAGCAAAACTTGAATATAAGAAGCTGATGTAACTTTTCACCATTGTTTGAGACATAGTAGTATGCTGAGGAAGAACAATTTTTTTTATTATAATCACTAATATATAGTTTTGAATTCATACTTTATATCAAGGAAGCAGTAGTTAAAAAATAAATATGAATTTTAAGATTTTAAATGTGTATGTGTGTGCTTATATGTATGTAAAGAAATCAACTTACATGTGGTTTTTGGCCAATAAATCACTGGTAATCACTATGCTATCTAATGCCTATTTTATTTTTTTAAAGATTTTATTTATTTATCAGATAGAGATCACAAGTAGGCAGAGAGGCAGGCAGAGAGAGAGAGGGAAGCAGGCTCCCTGCTGAGCAGAGAGCCCAATGCAGGGATCTATCCCAGGACCCTGGGATCTTGACCTGAGCCGAAGGCAGAGGCTTTAACCCATTGAGCCACCCAGGCACCCCACTAATGCTTATTTTAAATTTTAGTATATATTCATGCTGTTTATCTTAGATTTCAGTGTAACTTTTGATATAGGCTTAGATTAAGATTGAATTAGACAAAATGGCCCGTATTTGGAGGATAGGTCCTATTTTGTGTAATTTTATCTTTCTCACATAAGGGAGATATAAATATATAAATATATTTATATTTTATATATAATATATATATTAAATATATTATATATATTTATATATATTAAATATATTTAATATATATGTCAAATATGCATACTCTTATAAGACACCTTAAAAAAAAAAAAGATTTTATTTATTTATTTGACAGAGAGAGATAGAGAAGAGAGCACACAAGCAGGGGGAAGGCCAGGAAGAGGGAGAGGGAGAATCAGGCTCCCCGCTGAGCATGGAGCCCTAAAGGGCTCAATCCCAGGACCCTGGGATCATGACCAGAGCTGAACCTTAACCCACTGAACCGCCCAGGTGCCCCTCTTGTAAGACATCTTATATAAATTTATTAGTCATCCAGAAAAATCTGCTAGACTACATCTCCAGAATCTGTTTTTTAAATTAGTCTATAATCTACATGTATATTAGTGCTTGGTTATGAAGCATTGTCTTTGTGATAAACTTTTGAGTTAGAAACACTGTTTGAATCCCATCTCTCCATTTACTAATAGGGTGACTGGGGTTTGGAGCAGAGTAGATAGTAATTTTCCATTGTAGAAATAGATTTTATAGTTAGCATTATTTATATTAGATTTTAAGTCTTGTTACCCTATAGTGTCTACATTAGCAGGACATCTACTAACAGCAGGGTAGTCTTTAGGGAATGTTGGTATTAAGGTGAAGAGGACCCTGTTTAAAGCTTGTTGTCTTTAAATAGAAAAACAGTTAATGCAAAACAACAGTCTCTATGATAAAGACTTGTACAGACTATGGGTATGTTTTGTTAGAGCCAAAGTGGACACAGGAGCCCAACTGATAGTATTTGCAATCACTTGTGGTGGCGATACATACAGACAGTGACTACTATTGTCATGGGACATGTGCATTCCTGAAGGTCCCCAAGCTTAGGGGAAAATGGGACATAACACTCAAAAACTTCCTCAGTAACACTTTCTTTTTAAAGGTAGGAACTGAATAAAAAGGACAGCAGAGTTTTACATGTTAAAATGACTAAGAAAAACATAAATATAATAATAAATATTGTGCTTTACTGTGAAAAAGACTTGAAGTCTGCTTTTGAAAGTGGGCATAGGAAAGGTTGCCTCTTGTGAGTTACTGTGAAGTGGTAGAAATAGATGTCTGAAGTCTGAGGGAAAGTTATCCCCAGACGTGGACAGGGATGACCCTAATGCAGGAGGGGGCCTGAGGTAGCTGGGAGATGTTGGAGCTGGGTGCACAGGGCTGGGGGCAGTGGTCTGCATTTGTCTAGCATTTCAAGGCAAGCAAATGGGATTTATGCTGTGTTTGTGTTGTTCCCTAATTTAACAAGCACACTGACACAAATTTGAGTTTTCAAAACAAATGTTATAGCAGAAGTGACTATAGAAGGGCTTTTTTCCCCTTCTGAGAGCTAGTTTACCAATACAAGAGGAAGGAGGAGCTCTTCGGGTTGCCTGGAGGAGTCTTGGAGGACTTGATGAGAAGATGGCAGTTGAACTGAGAAGTGAGGAGGGAGTGTAGCGGTGTACCAGGTGTAGTAAAAGTAGGGGGAGGGTGTTCCAGGCAAGGGGAACAGCAACATGAAAAAGTGTGCAAATGGAAGTCTGATGTGTTCAGGAAACTTATACATAGTTCAGTATTAAAAGAGGGTCAGAACTTGGAAGGGAGAGGAAAAGGAAACACTTATTGAAACGTAATATCTAAAAGGTAGGGGCCAGATTCTCAGTGGCCACATATTTCCCTTGAAAGAATTTCCATTTTATCCCTCAGTGGGGTAGAGAGCACTGAAACATTTTTAGACAGAGAATTTTGTTTTCTGAGACTGCTTTATATGGCATTCCCTGGTGACAGTGTGGAGGGCAGATTGAAGGACACCCAGCTGGACCCTGGTGACATGAGGAGGAGCCAGGGTGGATCTTCCATGGCCTTGACTCCTTTGAGAATATTACAGAAGCTGTAGATGCTTATTAGCAGCGGTGCCCTTTGTGTGTTCCTAGAAGTCACTCTTACTCCCATTTCTTGAGTTTGAGGAGTAGGGCCATAGAGTCTTCTCTATGGTAGTGAATCAGGTGACTTTATAACCAGCTTTCACAATAGCTAGTTTTACTGTTAGCCTTATTTTTTTCAGTGTTTAAAAATGGTATGGTGACTCATCATTGGAGAAATTTATTTATTGTAATATGTATTCATTGAGAAATCATTACTTGGGTCAAAGATCTGTCTTTGTGCACTGGATTCCTATTTTTGCCCCAATTATTTTATTGTATAGAATAACCATGGTAAGGGATGAATAAATATCAGGAGAAATTTAGGGGCTAGTAAGTGCTATAACTGCATTCTTTCAAGCAAAAGCTAAATTGAGAAAGCCATTTCCCCCAACTTTAAAAAATTAAATCCTTTTTCTTAGTGTTCCTTAGCAAGCGTTTTGATGCCTATTATCAGGGTAGGATATTGATAAAACTCCTAATCTGATTGAAGGTAGCAAAGACTCTTTTATATCAGGATATATATAAAAAACATGCCCTACAGTTTTCTCAGACTTTGGTATCCCACACAGTCTTGTATGATCAGCATACAGTAGATATTTGTTAAAAGGCTAAAATGCAGTACATAAATTTAGGGAGAGCTAAAGACAAAAATTTTCTGATAATTTTAGAATTTTCTGATCTTTGAAACTTTGGTGAATATAATTAATGGATATGGTGTCACAGAAGCCATATACTCTCAATAATTTGTCCCTGATACTTCTGTGAGGTAATAGTTGCTATATTTAAATTATTTTATGAGGCATTGGTGTTGGTTTTTTAAATTATAAAGCTAAAAATTTACAACAATAATATGTGATTTTTGCAGAAATGTAAAAGAATACTACTCATTTGAATAAAAATTCAAACTCTTAATAGAGTGCTGATTTTCTTTTCTCCCTCACTCTTATTTATAACTCTTGATAGGAAAAGGTATTTGATCATCAGATAACCAAATTCCTTCTATAGACTAGTGCTCTTTGGCTATTACTTACTAATTAGGTGCCCATCGTTACTGTATAATTCAGTGACCTCAGTACACTGAGGTGGGGGTGGGTATTCTGATCCTTATATGGTCCACACATTGCCAAATTATATGTATATTCCCTGTTCTATATTGTTCATATTCTTCTCACTTAACTCTCAGTAGTCCTAATCTTTTCCTTTTTTTTTAATTTATTCATTTGACAGAGAGAGATCACAAGTAGGCAGAGAGGCACGTAGAGAGAGGGGGAAGCAGGCTCCCTGCTGAGTGGAGAGCCCAGTGCTGGCCTAGATCGACCCTGAGACCATGACCTGAGCTGAAGGCAGAGGCCCAACCCACTGAGCCATCCAGGCACCCCCTAATCTTTTCCTTATGCTGGATAATTATTTCTTCTAGGCGTCACCATTTACAGAAATACTAGTGTGCCTTTCTCTTACAGAAATAAGATTTTCTTTCCTGCGTTACTAACCCCTGTCCTCACCATACTGTAATCCATACAGTTGTGATTGTTTCCTGACTGAGCCATTTGGCTCTTCTAGAATATGCAGAGAATCATCTATGAAGTCATAGTCATTTCATGTGGTCAAGTATAGGAATAAAAGTACTTTTTTTTTTTAACATGGCATGTGATACCCTTTAAAGTCATTTTTTCCCAGCTTTTCATGTTGCTTGTTCTTTTACTTCATTCCACCTGCCCTATACTTTAGCATCTGAGCGACTCCACTTCCCCTGGAAAGCTAGACCCTTTCCTGAGTCTGTTTGCGTGATCTGTACTTGAAATGACTTTTTCCACTTGGGTAGGTAATGTCATTCTTCAAAACCTAGCGCAAAGTCTCCTCTTCGCTCAGGCCTTCCCTGATGCCCTTCATAAACTGGGATTAGGTACCAGCACTCCAGAATAACAGGCCTGAAAACAATAGAGAATTTTCTTTCTCTCCTATAAATTTAGAATTTGCAGGATAGGGCTGAAATGAATACTTTTCTCTATAAAGTCATTAAGGAAGTAATTTCCGGCTCAGAACTTCAGAATCTCTCAGATTTGACCCTGTCCTCACAGTCCAAAATTGAGGTATCTGTTTTAAGCGGCCACACGTGGGAAGGAACTAAAAAGGGACCAAGGGCGTATGTGAGCTCTCTCTTAAAATTCCCTGGGTCTCACACACTGCATATCTGCTTGCACCTCACTGGCACAAAGTAAGGCTGAGGAATATAGCCTTTATTCTTCGTAGCTTTTATTCTGGAAGAAGGGAAGAACAAGTATGGCGTACAACTAGCAGTAGTTGCCTTACGCTTTGTCTTCCCAGCGGCACTAATTAGAATTAATTCGAATTTAGGTTGTGTTGTAATTTGTTTGCCTTCTCCACCAGATTATGGATGTCTCAGATGGAGTATGCTTGTCTTTCTCCTTCTCTTTCTCGAAATCTTCAGCATCTTAGATAAAGTTTAGCACATAGTCCACGCTCGTAAAGTGTTGAATGAATGGATAGACATTCAGGAAGATTACAGCAGAATTACCAGAGATACAGCAGCCAACGATATTTAAATACCCATGTGAACAGGGAAATTGCTTATGTAGACCTTAATCTCTTAGACTTTTTTTTTTTTTCCATTTTCTCCATTACGTGGAGAGAAGGACACTGCCAATAGTGGGGGGCATGGCTTCTCCTTTTCAGGAGTGCCTCTGAACTGACTGACCACACAGAACACAAAGGGACTTAAAAGGATGTATATTCTTCCCTGTGTTATACAGGTTTTTTAAACTGTGGTGAAATACACATGGAAGTTAACTGTTTTAACCATCTTTAGATATATAACCGTGTAGCACCAAGTATATCCACATCATTGCGTAGCCATCACCATCATCACCTGAACTTTTCTATCTTCCCCGACTGAAACTCTGCCCCCATGAAACACTGACCCCGTATTCTCCTCTCTGTCCAGCCCTGGCAGCCACCATTCTGCTTGTTGTCTCCGTGAAGTTGAGAACTCTGGAAAGCTCAGATACATGGGATCACTTAACATTCACCCGTCGTGACTGGCTTCTTTTACTTAGCAGAATGTCTTCAAGGTTCATCCATGTTGCAGCCTGTGTCAGAATTTCTTCCCTTTATAAGGCTAAATATACTTTATCTGTACGTACTGCCTTTTATTTATCTGTTCATATGTCAGTGGATGTTTGGGTTGCTGCCTTACACTTTTTTGTGAGATTTTGTTTTTTACAAATATCTTCAAGAGAAATTGAGTCTTGTTCTATTATAATTTCACCACCACTACCCTCAAACATAAAGCACATACTTATATCCCTTTTTAAAAGGAAATTTAAGAAGAGAAGGGGGAACAATCACTTATAATAGAAACACAGTTTTATAGGAAGTAATCTTCCCCTCCCAATCACAGTTTCTCAACTATAAACTACAAAATAAAATTACGTTATGAAAAATATTAACCTGGTGGGAAGTCTGGAAAATGGGTATTAGAAAGAATATAAGTGGCTTTTACCAAGAAAAGATTAGATTTTATTATATGATAAAGCCATGGGAGAGTACAACTTGTGAGTCCCTATCATTTTTAAATATGGAAATTTTAGGGGCACCTGGCTGGCTCAGTTGGAGGAGCATGCAACTCTTGATCTCAAGGTCATGAGTTTGAGCCCCACATTGAATGTAGAGATTATTTAAAATAAATAAAAATTTTAAAAAATATGGAGGGGCTCCTGGGTGGCTGAGTCAGCAAAGTATCTGATTCTGATTTCAGGTCTCATCATGATCTCAGTGTTGTGAGATCGAGCCTCACACCAGGCTCTGCGTTGGGCATGAAGCCTCTCTAAGATTCTCTCTCTTTCCCTTTCCCTCTACCACCCCCCAATTAAAATAATAAAATAATAAAATATGGGTATTTTACTATCACTGGACAGTGAGAAAGAAATCATAAATTATGGCTATAGCTTGGTGGTTTTGCTTTTATGAAATAATGCAGCACTGAAGAAGAAAGGGTTATGATGGGTAGAGTAAGGAAAATTAGCTCCATTGCTATCACCTGACCCCCTTTGTTTTTAGGTGGAAACTAGTTTAGTGACAGTAATGATTGCATATTTGATTGCCAGTAATATGACTGATGCCTAGAAATTTCTGGGTTTGGGCCTCTACTCCAGTGAGCTCCGAGTCCAAATTAGCTATCCAGTTCTCTTACTAAAATTCCCAGGTCAAGCTTTCAGATAATGTAAGTAGAGGACATGTCCAGTGGTTTAAACAGAATCTCAAACACTTTCCTGTGGCTGCTGATTATTGGGTCAGTTTGGCAAAATGGTGAGTCAGACTTGACTAGCCAGCTCACAGGCCAGCTGTTGATTTTACTCATTTCCTTGAGCCAAGACTGAAGCACCAAAATAGAATAGAGCACCTTGATTCTGTCTTTTCCAAAAATATCTGGCTGTAAACTCCCATGCTTCCCCTAAGTGTTTTGAGTTACAAGAAGCAACATAAGATTTCCTTGATTTTGGGTGCCAGCGTGGCTCAGTGGGTTAAAGCCTCTGCCTTCCGGCTCAGGTCATGATCCCAGGGTCCTGGGATCGAGCCCCACATCGGGCTCTCTGCTCCATGGGGAGCCTGCTTCCTCCTCTCTCTCTCTGCCTGCCTCTCTGCCTACTTGTGATCTCTGTCTGCCAAATAAATAAATAAAATCTAAAAAAAAAGATTTCCTTGATTTTTAATCTTGTACTAGCATCGCAGTGATAAGATTAACCCTCCTGCAATCATCTGAGCAGAAAAGAACACATCGTGTGGGGAAAAAAAAGAAGAACACATTGTGATGTTAGCAGTAAACCCTTTTTGAGAAATTGGAGCTTGGTTTATGAAACATGAAAATTGAACTGTGAAGGACAGAGTAGTGAAGGGAGAAGGAAAAGGAAGGAGAATTCAGTGGGGGTAAAATGCGGCCTAATGACAGACAGCAGCAAGTGAAAGTCAGATAGGAGGTGCTACATGTGACCGATGATTGTTCCTGAAAGGAAATGAGTCTGGCGGGTGTTCTGAGTCTAGGAAGAGAGGAGAGTCTATGAGGTGTTGTCAAACTCTAGGAAAGTGCAGTAGAAATCTGGACAGGGTTACTGGCAGTGAAAGAGAAGAGGTAAATCTGAAAGCCATTCTGGAAAAAGAAACTGTTAGATAATATTAACTATATAGGTAAATATAAACATCCACTGAATATAAGGGTGTTTTCTGTAGAAAACGGGTACTGATATCCCAGTTTGGGGAGAAATCTTAAGATCATTTTAGATATAGTAAATCTGAGGTATGATTGGGAATAGCCAAATTGAGACAGACTTTTCAAGCTATTAGATTGAAAAGTGGGTAGAGTGTATGGCCTGGAAGTATGCTCCCCACATAGCTAGCTGTGCTGGAGGAGGTAAGAATCGGTCCTAGAAATACCTGACTATCACTGTAAAGGCAAGAACATATGTTCTCATAGCTTCTACATAGATGTAAAAACTCTTAAAATCAAATAGTTTTTTTCCCGTTAGCTTCATTTCAAGGGACTAAGTTAAGTTAGTTGAATAGATAATATTCATAAATCACATCCAGGAAATGGAAGTTTTCCCCCACTGTTAAATAAGAAAACGGAATCCAGACTGCTTCCACAGCTAGTGAGATGCAGAACAGAGGCAAGAACTTAGATTCTTTCATAAAAGAACATCTTAGAACAAATAGGTATTATGGCTGAATACTGTCGTACTACGGAGAGTTATGTTCTTAAATACTGTAAGTTATGTTATTAACATTTAACATGTAGTTTAATTTCATAACACTGGAAGTAATCTGCCAGTACACAATTGAATGTTTCATGTTTTTCTTTAGTGGAACATTTTGTTGGATCTGCTGTGCCAAATGTTTATGGCTTTCTCTCGGAATGGCTCTTCGTGTGTATAGCAAGACTTATATGACCATATGGAGTCAAGTCCGGAAAAAACTTGGCAAAGGAGTGTTTCTCTTATAATTCGATTAGAAGTTGTATTAGATGTATGTAACCATACTGATAAAGGTAGTCAGTCAGGGAAGTGATTAGTACAGAGGAGCACTATGATTTAGGTTTTACTACAGATTGCTGAGGTGGTGGTTAGTACACTACCTCAAATTCTGCTTTCTTTGTTCTCTTTTGTGTATGCTTCCTTTTTGTTCTTTATTGTCCCTTTATATGGTGAAATATAACATACACACATATATTTAACAATGAATAAAATATAAAGGTACAGTTTAATGAGTCATTATAAAGCATACCACCCAGGTTAGGAAACAGAACACTGCCAGTATACCGGAAGCCTGCTGTTTGCCCCACCACAATCAAACCCCAGCTGTCTCCACCCCATCCCATTCCCCACAACTTACCAGATTCTTACTTTGGTGATCATCATTTCTTTCTCTTTAAAGTTTACCGCCTAGGTGTACATCCCTAAATGATGTACTTTACTTTTTCCCTTTTTCTACACATACATGCAGACATAAGTATGTATGTCAATATGTAGTCTTTTTTCTTAATTTTTTTTTTTTTATTTGACAGAGAGAGATCACAAGGAGGCAGAGAGGCAAGCAGAGAGAGAGGAAGGGAAGCAGGCTTGTGCCATTCGTCTGTATATTATGTGTATGACACTTTTATTTCTCTAATCTGCTGTACCCATTCTGTTCCACCACATGAATATGCCATGCAAACCCAGACTGCAGACCCCTGTCTGGGGTGGACAAACCTCTTAGGAACCTGTATCCTGGATACCCTACCCACCAGGCTTTTTTTCTCTTGCTTATCTCTGGACTAAAACCTTCCTTGTGGTGCCCTAAGGGTGGGATTAGGGTTCAGGTTTTGTTATAGTTGACCTTTACCTGAGGTGATAGCCCTTTGTGGTTCCAGTTGAATGTGGGGAAGAGTACCCTTGTACTCTCCATCTTTTGAGGAATTTCCCATTGACATTTGTTCCCCTCAATGAGGCTGTTGAAACCAAAGACCTAATTTGCTGTGTGTTTTTTTTTTTTTTTTTTAGATTTTATTTATTTGAGAGAGGGTGAGCACAAGTCGGGGGAGGGGCAGAGGGAGAAGCAGACTCCTTGATGATCAGGGAGCCTGATGCGGGACTCAATCCCAGGACCCCAGGATCATAACCTGAGCCGAAAGCAGACACTTAACCAGTGGAGCTACCTGAGCACGATAATTTGCTGTGTTCTGTCCGCAAATGCCCTTAGGGCCAGTGTCTTTTCGGGGGGTTCCTGTTACTTCTCAGGGGTCCCAGTTGACCCTAGGATTTGTCTGGCAGTTTCCCACCATGTTGTCAGCTTTTTATTTTAAGATGTTTTTGGTTTTCTGTGTTTTTGTTTTTGTTTTTGTTTTCGTATCTAGGGATTTTTAATTGTTTTCAGCAGGAGGCTTGGTCAGAAAAATCTTAGACTATCATTACCAGATATGGTATCCTCTTGAATTTTTTTTCCCACGTAGCCTCCTATTTCCTGTTTTTCCTTCAGCCTCCATGTTAATGACTTTCACAAACATTCATATATTGAGTATCTAATACATACCAAGCATGACACAAAACTGAAGTAAGTCCCTGCTTTCTTGAAACTAGCATTGCAGTGGGTTTTGGATTGTGGGCAAAGTTGCAGTGCTATAGGACAGCATTTTCCAAACTGATCCACATAGTATTAGTGTCCTGTGAAATCTTAATAAAGCTGCCTTTGTCAAGTAAGTCTGGGTGGTAATGCCCAGGAGGGTCTCTTCTCTTAGAGGGTTTAGGCATTACCTTATTTAAACTGCAAACTTTATCTGTAGCATATTTCTTAATATTTTATAGCATACTAATATTCTAGGGAATATGATTTATGAAACTCTGGAGTAGGATTCTGGAGTAGTATTAAACATCTCCATATTATTATGTGTTGTCACATAGCAATTGCAGCTCCTGCTGTTCCCCCAGTCATGTCCAAGGGGAACATTTGCTGTGGGAGTAAACCAAGGTAGCCCAGCTTTACATTGTAAAAGACCTTCTCTTATTTGGCTGTAGGTGCTTGGACTGGTGCAGGTGCCCATATCAAAGGCACCAGTCATAGGTCAGCCACTGGCCACCCAGGTGCAGTAGCACAGAGTTTTGTCCAGATAGGAACAAGCTGAACCAGTCAGGTTTCCACAGATCTCATTGGCTGGTTAAAGAAATCTAGCTCTTGGGGCACCTGGGTGGCTTAGTGGGTTAAGCCTCTGCCTTCAGCTCGGGTCATGATCTCAGGGTCCTGGGATCGAGCCCCGAATCGGGCTCTGCTCAGCAGGGAGCCTGCTTCCTCCTCTCTCTCTGCCTGCCTCTCTGCCTACTTGTGATCTCTGCCTATCAAATAAATAAATAAATAAAATCTTAAAAAAAAAAAGAAATCTATCTCTTGCTGCTTTTAATTTTCTGTCTGGATATACTCAGACAAGTAGCAGGGAGTGATGGTTACTGTAAGGGTACACGGATGATGTGGATCAGAGAACTTATAGAAAGTCAGATTTTGCAGTTAAGCAGTGGAAGGGAGCAGAATTTGAAAAGTCAAGAGGAGGAGGTAGGAGGGGCCTGTGATACACCAAGAATTAGCCAGAAGTATGACCAAGTGACAGCTTTGGGGTAAAAGAAAAAATTAGAGTATCAGAGCAGAGAGACCAGCTGGTGGCTGGAGGCAAATCAGATACCAAAAGCTGGGTACCCGGGGAGTTGCTGAGTCACAGCAATGGCAGGAGGGTTAGAATGAGGACCCACAAACTCCTGCTGCACGGTCCACTAGGGCGACCTTGGAACTAGATCACATTCTCCATTGCAGTGTCCTTGAGGTCTACTCAACCTGTGTTAACTGATTTTGTTCTTAGATTTCTGTGAGAAGTCTTATTTCCCTTTTCCTCCAATTCATGCTTAGAACCAGTCATTGTCCCCCACCTTGCCCAACTACATTTGCCAGCCTGAATGAATGTCCGTACTCTGCAACCAGAAGAGACTGATACATATGGAAAGAGTTGAATTCATATCATAATGCCACTTTTTTTATTAACAACTGAAAATGTTTTTATGGCAATGGAATATGCACCCTTCCTACCACTGCTTACTCCCTTCTTTTGATTACATTTTGGAAATTCGTCTTCTAAGCTCAGCTGTGCTAAAAGTAGTACTGTTATAAGGCATCACATAATCTACTTCTGTTAGTTATCCTATAAATAGTATCCATATACAAAAAAATGCACATTACTTATTATCGGTACTCTGGAAAGGATATTTTATATTTCCCAATCCAGTGTTACTTACTACGGAACCCTAGTACTGTTTGAGAAAATCAGACTGGTTTTGTGGAGATCTCTGTATTATGTTATTCCTTTTTTCATTGATTTGGTTCATCCACACCTCTCACTCCACTATGTCTTTGTGTCTTTTTCCTTCCTCACTGTTAGCCCACCTTTTCTTTAAAAGTAACCTTTCAATCATTTGAATTAATTGAATTGTTTCAGTTACTTTATTATTTATTTCTTCTACATTTTACACATAATTTTGGGTTTATAATATGAAATCATATTGCTCTTTTTCAAGATCTATTTCGTTTTTGAATAACATTTTTTTTCCAACTAGGAAATTAATACGTTTCCAGAGTTTAAAGTTTAATGTCGTTAAGTATTTTGAATTCCCTCTGGTTTCTTTCTTCAGCGTTTTGTTTAAATAGGCTTTCCCATCTCCTCTTTTTATTTTATTTATTTATTTGACAGAGAGAGAGCATAAGTAGGCAGAGAGGCAGGCAGAGAGAGAGGAGGAAATGGCTCCCCGCTGAGCAGAGAGCCTGATGTGGGGCTGGATCCCAGGACCCTGAGACCATGACCTGAGCCGAAGGTAGAGGCTTAACCCACTGAGCCACCCAGGTGCCCCCCATCTCCTCTTTGTAAGGTCATATGGTTCCTTGTACTTACTACATTTTTTTATGGTGGGTTTATCAGTTTTTATAAACCATCAAAATTCCTACCCATTCCTATTTTTTTTTTTAAAGATTTTATTTATTTATTTGACAGATCACAAGTAGGCAGAGAGGCAGGCAAAGAGAGAGGGGGAAGCAGGCTCCCCGCTGAGCAGAGAGCCGGATGCGGGGCTCGATCCCATGACCCTGAGATCATGACCCGAGCTGAAGGCAGCGGCTTAACCCACTGAACCACCCAGGTGCCCCCTACCCATTCCTCTTAAGACCATTTGAGATTACTAAATTTTAGACCCAGAAGTAGCAGTTTTCAAGTTTCAGAAAATTTCACTGTTAACTCTATTTTTTTTTAAAGATTTTATTTATTTAACACAGAGAGATCGAGATCAAAAGTAGGCAGAGAGGCAGGCAGAGAGAGGAGGAAGCAGGCTCCCCGCTGAGCAGAGAGCAGGATGTGGGGCTCGATCCTAGGACCCCAGGATCACGACCCGAAGGCAGAGGGTTTAACCCACTGAGGCACCCAGGCGCCGCCTGTTAACTCTATTTTTATTCCCATCTACTTCCAAACAGAAAAAAAAAACATGATTAGCAAGAGTGCCTGGGTGGCTCATTCGGTTAAGCATCTGCCTTCAGCTCCCGTCATGGTCCTGGAGTCCTGGGATCAAGCCCCATGTCTGGCTCCCTGCTCACTAAGGAGTCCGCTTCTCCCTCTCCCTCTGCCTCTGCCTCTCCTGCTCCCTCTGCTTGTGCTCTCTGTGTCAAATAAATAAAATCTTCTTTAAAATGTTGATTAGCAATAAACTGATAGTTGGACATTTAGTATAATGATACTTGATCTAGACTTACATAAGGGAGTGGGAGGGGGATCTCCAGATCTATCACATATTTATAAACTAAGGTCTTCCATTTGGGTTTCCTGTTGGTAATAGCAGAAAAAAGGAGGAACACAATGACTTGTGTTTTTCATTGTCTGCTTAAAGAAAGCATATTGATTTTTTTTTTAAAGAGAGAAATCTTGGCAGTAAAGCCAAAAAGGAGTTTTTTGTGTGGGTCTTTATATGAGGGATGATATCTTTGGTACTATTTTTTAGAACATGGAATAATACAGACCATTTATTTTACAAATTCTTTTTTTGTTATTGTTTATTGTTGTTGTTGTTAGTAATATCTGTACCCAACATGGGGCTCAAACTCACAAGCCCAAGATCTAGAGTCACACACTCTTCTTTTTTTTTTTTTTTTTTTAAGATTTTGTTTATTTATTTGACAGACAGAGATCACAAGTAGGCAGAGAGGCAGGCAGAGAGAGGGGGGAAAGCAGGCTCCCTGCTGAGCAGAGAGCCCGATGCGGGGCTCGATCCCAGGACCCCGAGACCATGACCTGAGCCGAAGGCAGAGGCTTTAACCCACTGAGCCACCCAGGCGCCCCTAGAGTCACACACTCTTCTGACTGAGCCAGCTGGGCACTCCATTTTATAAATTCTTAATAAAAGTTAAGGGTATAATATTAAGCTGTAATTCCAGTAAAGTATATCTGTAAGGAGTCAAAGTAAGCAGACCACATATTTGAAGTAATTTGATCAAGTACAGAGCATAGGAAATCTTTGTGGATGGTTAGATATTTCTTAAACTAGCTATTTTAACAGAATAATCAGGATTTCTAAAAATCAGATTTTGACTTATGTATATTTATGATTAGCAGTTAGAAATAGCAATTGTGCGGTATTTCATCTACATTAGATCCAAGCATTTAACTGGCAAATTTGAAGTTTTATTGGGAAAATTAGAGTCTGTTATGGTTTGACAAAGTGGAGAATTCCCTCATAGAAATGGGGTTCCAGGATTACTTGCAAGCAGTAACAGACTATTTTTACCTGCTATACTTCAAACAATTATAATGTGAACTGTTTAAGTAAATAGTAAATCTTAATCTACTTCAAATCTGGCAATGCCTAAGAAATTTGTGAGTCTTCCTGAAGTAGTTTTTCCCTCGTTATCAAAGAATATGAGAATTAACTGTACTTTAAACTGCTTGGTTCATCTTTGAAACTATTGAAGCTTACTTTTCTGTATTTGTAAAAAGAACCCCCATTCTAAGCTATGTTTATGGAAAGTAGGTTTTCCTTAAACTGTGCAGAAAGGTTTTTTTACGGGGAGATTAAGCCTTCTTGGGGGGTTGTATTGACAGAACATCATGACTTTTATTAGGTATTTTTGCAGCTGGCACTGACTTGTATTTAGATTGAGTATTAAATCAGCACCTGACTGAAACACGACCAAGTGACATAGAGTATGAGACTCTTCAGATAACTCAGTATGTTGGATGTTAGGTTTATACCTTAGATCAGTGGGACAGTAGTGTGATCAGGAGTCAGAGCTGTAACTGCTGTACTACTGCTAGATCTTAAATAATGTCACTTTGTGGAATGCTATGCTTATTTTTTTTTAAATTCTAACATTAAAAAAAAAAATCACAGTATCTTGAGGTTAGTTAGTTCAGTTGCTTGTAGAGGAAAGACTACCTGGGCTGGCGAGAGACAGAGGCTTGCTTATCCTCTTTAACATCTCCCATGAAAGACTCCTCACAAATCTCTTTTGGTTGTTTATTTACATTTTTAACTATTTGCAATATTAATTTTTTTCTAGGAGTTTCTAAGGAATTCTCCTTTTTAGAGAAAGAATCTTTATACACATAAAAACAACCATTTGGTTACCTTTTTTCTCCAAGTGATATAATTTCAGTAATGTTAGTTACCTTTATATTCCTAAGTTATGATACTGAGAACTATAGTTTTGTTGCTTCTTTTGTGCATAGTTCTTAAAGTGTGGAGGAAGTAGCTAGACATCAAGTCCTTGACTTTTTTCTTAGCTGCTTGAAATCATGGGACCAGTATTAATGGAAGATGTTCCAGGGGCCAGTGAGTGGAGAAGGGTAGGCTATGCTGGGCAGCTGTTACAACTCAGACATGCAAATGATGCTGAAGCCTGAACCTGGGAGAGGGCAGTGGAGATAGAAGGCATGGACCTGGCATGGCTATGGGCTGAACTGTAGAGCACATTCTTCTAGTTCACTGCTCCCTAGGGGACGTACAGAGGCAGTGGCAACTTTAGGAGTCTATCATATTTTCCCCCTTCCATTTTAATCTTATCCTTCTGAAGCATGTAGAAGTTAGAACTTTGGCGAAAGGAATTATTTCACAGAAATATTAGTCTGTTTTCTTGCCCTTTAAGGTCATTATCTTTATCACAAGACCTTTAATTTCAGTTTCCAGTGTCTGTGGTTAGTATATAGATATGTGATTTGATTTGTGTGTTGATCTTGTATCCTATGACCCTGCTGAGAACTTACTTGTGTTAGTTCTAGGGTGTTGCATTTTTCCTTCCTCCCTTCCCTCCCTCCCTCCCTCCCTCCCTTCCTCTTTCCCTTCCTTCCTTCCTTCCTTCCTTCCCTTCTTACTTTTTTAAAGATTCTGTAGCATTTTCTATATGGACAGTCATGGTCTTCTGAGAATGGACAGTTTCACTTCTTCCTCTCAATTAGTATGCATTTATTTCTTCTTGCTTTATTATGCTGGCTGTCGCTTCTTTTTTGACCCTGAGCTCTTGCTCTGGCCATCAGTGATTAGAAATCACAGTTGCTAGACAGACTGACTTCTGCCTGGAATGCTTGCTTGGGTTGGTGCTTTCCTGTGCAAAGATTTTTAACTACAAATTTTTAAGTTTTTAAGAGTTTTAAAGTTTTTTTTTTTAATTTAAGAGTTATGAGCTATTGATTTTTTTAATTTCTCCTTGAGTCAGTTTAGGAAATTTATACTTTTCAAAATATCTAGCCATTCTGAGTTTTTTAATTTATTGGCTTAAAGTTGTTCTTAATGGCATTTTATCTTTTAAATCTTTATTTTATATCTCTATTTGTCCCTTCTTTATGTCTTATAATATGTATCTCTATAATTCGTGACCCTAGACTATTGTGCTTTCTCAGGGTTTTGGTCTTCTCTTGGTCTGGTCAGTGTGCAAGCACACAGCACCTCTCTTCTCTTGAACTCCTGCCCCCATTTCTAACTTGCAGTTTCTTTGCTGCCATGCACTTGGTGTCCAGAGAATATATTCTTTGTTTAAACTGTGGGTCGGCTTAGAGTAAATATGGGTAGATCAAGGGCTTTAAGTATTCTCATCTGAGAACTTGAATTTTATTATGATGTCTTCCACGTGTGTATCAGTAAATGTTAAAATGAGGTGGGGTTTTTTTTAATCATTTTTCAGCTTACTCATTTTTCAGCTTCTGATAGGTGAGGTTTTATTTCAGTTCTGTTCATGAGCTAAAAGGTTGTCTAATTGTCCTATTTTAAAAAATAAAATTGTATGTCACATGGTAATACGTAACACAAAACTGGGGTATATTACTTGGAGTTCCTAGTCTATAATTTCGGTCAAAATATTCCTTTTTTAAAAAAAAAATTTTTTTTTTAAGATTTTATTTATCTGTTTGACAGACGGAGATCACAAGTAGGCAGAGAAGCAGGCAGAGAGAGAGGAGGAAGCAGGCTCCCTGCTGAGCAGAGAGCCCGATGGCGGGGCTCAATCCCAGGACTCTAGGATCATGACCTGAGCTGAAGGCAGAGGCTTTAACCCACTGAGCCACCCAGGTGCCCCAAAATGTTCCTTTTGACATTAGTTTTCTTAAGTGGTTAAAAGGTATCCTTTTTTGCCTTTATTTCTCCCAAGACCCCTCCCAGATATCTTTCTAAAGAATAGACTAATTTCAAAATGTTCAAATATTCTTTCTTTTAAGCTGGTAGACAATCTAGATCAAGAACACTGAAGCTGTCCTAATTATGTTTGTTTTCTTTCTTTCTTTCTTGGATTTATTACAAGCTATCGAATTATTTAAAGACCCTTAGTTTTCTACAGGCCTAAAATTTTGTGTAGAAGAGAATAGTGCTCTTTCAGTTTATACACAGAGAATAAATGTATTCTAAGTGGTTTAAGATAGAAAATAAAAGGATAAAAGTAAAGTATTGTTATCCAAAAAATTATCTTATTTTAGTCCTTAGGGTCTTTGTATTTCTGATGAGACTAAACTGCAGGGTTTGTAAAACGGTTGTCCTTCCTAGAGAAGGAAATGCCCAGATTACAATTGCTCACTTACCAATAGTAACTGAATATTCTTTGTAAATTATTAGTAGGATCACAGTGAGCTCATTGTTAATCACTTCCCCAAATCAGAGATTCTTTTCTGGATTAAGACTAGTCGGATGTAGTCCCCTTGCTGCACTCAGTTTCTCAGCTGAGAGTTGTTTTGCTTTGTTGGTTTTTGTTTGTAGCTGCCTTTGGCATTGAGGGAGATGTGGAGCAGGGGTGTTGATGCCCATCTGTAGAGGGGCATTTACACTAGGAAACACACACTGTTTCAGTGCTTAGGGAAGGTGCCCAAGGTGCCTAACTGTGGGGGCCTGCCTTGAAAGGAGATAGAAATAAATAAAGACAAGACTTAACTCACCAGTCATCTCTCCCCAGACATAAAACAGCTTTGCTTTTTGCTATCACCAACATGTACCTTCTCCTGCCTTGGATTGGTTGTAAAACAGAAGTTACCATTTTTGAGCCCCTATGATATACTCAGCTGTACACCTTATATCATGTTATCCTCTTAGAAACCCGTGTAAGAGAAGGTAATTGTTCTTATTTTTAGCTGGAAACGCTGAGACTTAGATTTCACACAGCTAGCAGAGTGCTTGAATTTGATTTTTGGCTTCTCTGAAGCTAAAGCATATGTTCCTTGTGTTCCACCACACTCTGCCAATAATGCCAGCCAGATAAGATGCATTTCAGTGAATGGTATATTTGTTAGTTTATTACATAAGATACTTTCTCCATAGAAAATGAGGTATAACTTATTAGGATTTTATGCTTTTCTAGTGTGCAGTATCTGTATGGTAAAATTTAAATGTGGTACTCTTTTCATAGACTAAGAAGGAATTTTGGAGCAAAAAAAAATGAATGAGGACTATGTTCCTGGGCCTTGCCCAGCACTATACAGATTAACTATGCTTCGTTTAGGCTGTAGGTGAGCTATAGCTTCAGCTGCTACGGAACATTGAAATCCCTGTAGTGTTTCCTAGGAAATCATATAGAAGTTTAAATGGTTAATAGAATTTGTAATTTGACAGATATTGTATATTGGAAAATACCAACATTTTGTCATGACCCAAAACTGAATAGGATAATTATTTTTTAAAAGAAAAAAAAAAGCTAAAGTTCTATGCTAGATACTACTGGTAACATTTTTGAAGCCTCCTGTCTTTTGAGTGCGTCATGTGTCAAAGGCTTTAATAAATGTGGCTTCAAATCCTCATACCCAACCCAAGAGGTAGGTGTTATTATCCTCATTTTACCAGGAGGGAAATTTGGTTTAGAATTTCATCTAAGTATGAATACATCAAAATTCACAGCGTTCTGAAGTGGTAAAGCTGGAATTGAACCTTCTGGCCTCCCCTCTTTCCCCTTAGACTGTCTCATGCCTGTGCCCTTGCTCCTGGGAGCAAAAAGTAGGCAGCGTCTGTGATTTAGTTTAAGAATTGGATTTTGAGGGGTGCCTGGGTGGCTCAGTGGGGTAAAGCCTCTGCCTTCCGCTCAGGTCATGATCCCAGGGTCCTGGGATCGAGCCCCGCATCAGGCTCTCTGCTCAACAGGGAGTCTGCTTCCCTTCCTCTCTCTTTGCCTGCCTCTCTGGCTACTTGTGATCGCTCTCTGTCAAATAAATAAAATCTTAAAAAAAAAAAAAAAAAGAATTGGATTTTGACGGCCTGGAGCGCCCTCCTACACTGGAAGTTAGAATTGTATGAGTAAAATTTGAGAAACAGAGATGCAAATTTTATTTGCGCTTTTTTTTTTTTTTTTTTTTAAGAAATAGCCCTTAAATTACCTTTTGGGGAAAGGTATTAATGCAGTCTAATGCTATGACTTGAATCTTAATTTGATGTCCCCTTTTTCTTCTTCTTTTTTTTAAATGGACTATTGTATTTCTCTTAATGTGCAGAAAATAGTATAAGAACTTCTTAAGCTTCATCCCTTGAAATTAGGCATGTGGTTTCAAACACATTCCTAACTGACCATTACTAGTATTCTCATTAAGAAGTAGAACTTACTTGCCTAGACCCATTAGTTTTAATAATGTCAGAACATTTCTGAGTAGCATACAAACCTACACAAAGGGCTAGAACTTTCATAGTAGATTGGCATAGAATAGACAGCAAAATATTCACAGCAAGCCTATGAATAGACCTTTTGCTCCACATTCTTTTGGTCAAAGTATTGTTCCACTCATTACAACTAAAATGGAACAGCTAGTAATTCTCATGTGCTAGCTTTGTCAGCTTTTAATATCTGTTCCATCCTTTTCTTGCTCTATGATAGTTATAAAAATATAGAAATGATATATTCTTGAGATTTTAAAAGAGCTTTGTAACAACACTTCTTGGACATAGAGGTGTTAGTGTACAGGTCTAAGCTGTATTCAAGAAGAGAGAAAACCTGAACAGTCTGTTAATAATAGAAGAAACTCACCCCCAGGATATTACTAATCTCTCAGTTGTATTAATTTCTACATCTATAAGATTGAGAGCATTTTTACTCACAGGGCTGTCTGAAGAAGTAAATTTTTTTTATTAATTTCAGTGTACCAAAATTAATTGTTTATGCACCACACCCAGTGTTCCATGAAATACGTGCTCTCCATAATACCCACCACCAGGCTCCCCCAACCTCCCACCCACCACCCCTTCAAAACCCTCAGATTGTTTTTCAGAGTCCGTAGTCTCTCATGGTTCATCTCCACCTCCAATTTCCCCCAACTCCCTTCTCCTCTCCATCTCCCCATGTCCTCCATGTTATTCCATATGCTCCACAAGTAAGCAAAACCATATGATAATTGACTCTCTCTGCTTGACTTATTTCACTCAGCCTAATCTCTTCCAGTCCCATCCATGCTGATACAAAAATTGGGTATACATCCTTTCTGATGGAGGCATAATACTCCATAGTGTATATGGACCACATCTTCCTTATCCATTCGTCCCTTGAGGGGCATGTTGGTTCTTTCCACAGTTTGGCGACCATGGCCATTGCTGCTATGAACATTGGGGTACAGATGGCCCTTCTTTTCACTACATCTGTATCTTTGGGATAAATACCCAGTAGTGCAATTGCAGGATCATAGGGAAGCTCTATTTTTAATTTCTTGAGGAATCTCCACAGTGTTCTTCAAATTGGCTGCACCAACTTGCATTCCCACCAACAGTGTAAGAGGGTTCCCCAAGAAGTAAAATTTTTATGTCATTGCCTGGCACATGGTTAGCATTCAGTAATGGAAATCATATCTTCAGCCATCAGTGTCATCATCGTTGTTATTATTATTGTTTTCAGCATTCTAGATGTTTGCCTGTTGTTGGTTTTGGCTTTTTATGTTTGTTTTATTGCTTACTTCAAAGACTCTTGGATTTGTCAATTTAAAAACATAGCTGCCAGGCATTTTTCTTTTTTACTTGTCTGATCCTATCTCTGACATAGCTAATTTTAAAAATATACATTTTTCAAGAAATTGGGTGGCATATAGCCACAAAGACGAAGAAGTTTTTTTAATTGTAAAAGAATCTTACGTACAATACAGCCTCTTGAATAAAAGAGAACACATACTAGGATGCCTGTGTGGTTCAGTCGGTTAAGCATCTGCCTTTGGCTCAGGTCATGGTCCCAGGGTCCTAGGATGGAGCATTGGCTCCCTGCTCAGTTGGGAGTCCTGTTCTCCCTCTCCCTCTGCTTTTCCACCATCATCCCCACATGTGCTCGCTCGCTCTCTCCCTTTCTCTCCCAAATAAATAAAATCTTAAAAAAGAGAGAGAGAGAGAGAGAACACATACTAACATAACAGTGGTCCTCTCTTGGGGGGGGGGCAGTGGAACTTCAGGTGAGGTTAGACTTTTCAGTAGTTTATGTACGTGTTTCATTTTTACAAGAAATAGTTTGTACTTACTCCACTGTTATGCTTTAGGAACCTTTACCATTATATATACCTTTACCATTATATACTTAAATATACCTTTACCATTATATACTTAAAATGATCTTCTTAGACTATTGTTTCCCTAAATTGTTCCATAGAATGAATGACCACTAGTTTTAGTAAATGTATCAAAAGTGTTATAATGTGTCATATCAGAAGTTGGTAAACAATGACCTAGAGGCTAGATCTGGCTTGCTACTTATTTTTGTATAGCCAGTGAGGTAAAGATGATTTTATATTTTTTAATGGTTGGAAAAAAATCAGAAGAAAAGGAATTTTGTAACAAGTGAAAATTAGGGGCACGTGGGTGGCTCAGTAGGTTAAAGCCTCTGCCTTCAGCTCAGGTCATGATCTCAGGGTCCTGGGAATGAGCTGGCGCCAGGGCTCTCTGCTCAGCAGGGAGCCTGCTTCCCTTCCTCTCTCTGCCTGCCTCTCTGCCTACTTGTGATCTCTGTCAAATGAATAAATAAAATCTTAAAAAAAAAAAAAGCGAGTGAAAATTACATGAAATTTGAATTTCACTAACCACAAATAAAGTTTCTTTTTTTTTTAATTTAAGCTTTTTTATTTAAACATATAATGTAACCCCACCACCCTCTCCCAACCCCTCTCCCCCACCACCCCCCTCAGTTTGTTTTATGACATTAAGAGTCTCTTTTGGTCACAAATAAAGTTTTATTGACAGTCATACTTACTCATGTACTTATTTTCTGTGGCTGTGTTCAGGCTACAATGGCAGAGTTCAGTAGATGCCATAGAGAACGAATGGCCTGGAAAGCCTAAAACACTTACTTGTTATATGGCCCTTTTCAGAAAAAGATTGCTGACCCCTGTACCACATTGGAGAAATCTGTTTAAAATTTTGCTCTGTTGTTGGGTTTTTGTGTTGTTGTTAATTTTGCCTGCTTTGGGGTAACTATCTAGTGTAGAATATGTAATTGCTAAATTTTAAAGTAATCATTTTAATAAAAATCACCAAATTGACATGTAGGGGAAAAATCCCCAAGGTATGAATATGCAGTTTTCTAAATGGCTTATACTTGAGTTATGAGCTTTATATTTTCCTAGTGGTTGTTTTGTTTAATACTTGGTTATTCCCATTGTGGTCAAAATGTGACCTGCATAATTTAAATTTTTCTTATTATGCAGTGTGTCATGCACAGAAAATAATGAATAAAACGTAAATCAGTCTAAAGAATAGTTAATAAGTGAAACCACATGCCTATCACCCAGGCTAAGAAATAGAAAATTACCAGTGTTTTATTTTTTATTTATTCTTTTATTTTATTTTGTTTTTTATTCTTTTATTTTTTTAAGTAGGCTCCATGCCCAGCACAAGGTTTTAGACTCATGACCCTGAGATCAAGAGTTGCATACTTCACCTACTGACCCAGCCAGGTACACTGCCTCCCTCAGTGTTTTAGAAGCTTCCTGAGTGCCTCTTCCTAATTATTTATCCTTCCCTTCAATAGGAAGCCATTTTCTTGGTTTTTACATTTTTGTTATTTATCCATGTATGCCTAAAGACAGGGATTTGCCTGATTAAAAGGTAAATTAATTCAGGGGCACCTGGCGGCTCAGTCATTTAAGCATCTGACTTCAGCTCAGGGCATGATATCTGGGTCATGGTATCAAGCCGGGCATGGGGCTTCCTGCTCAGTGAGGGGGTCTGCTTGTCTCTCTCTTCCTCCGCTCCCCCTCTGCCTCTCCCCCTTCTCATGGTCTCTCTCAAATAAGCAAATAAAATCCTTTTTCTTTTTTAAAGTAAATTGGTTCATAATGTACATATCGACTATATTGTTTCTTTCTCTAAGCATTTTGCTTTTGAGATTCATATGTAGATGCAAACAGCTGTAGTTGGTCATGCCTACTATGTACTAATCCATTATATGAATCTATACTAATGGACCAGTGAGGCTTCACTTAGATATTGCAATGATGGTCTCAACTGCAGCATTTCCTAACTTGAAAATAGTTACTTTCTCCAACCCCTCACTTCCCAAATTGCTCTGTCTGTTGTGTTTCCTGTCTCTGAAATAGCGTGTCCATTCACCCATTTTCCCAAGCCAGACACTTGGCAGGGTTGGTTTCTTTTTGTTTGTTTGTTTGTTTTTTTGACACCTGTCTCTTCTTCATTCCTCAGTTTCCAGTCAGTCATTAATCTATAGATTTGACTTCTTAACATTCCATATCCATCTTTACTTTCCCTGTCCAATCGAGCTCTTACGTATAAGCTGCAGTAGTCTTCGGGGCAGCATTAGCATTCTGTCTTGTTCTGTGATCCTGGATTCCAGAACTTACCCCTTCAGCCTCACCTGTGCATTTTTCCATTCACTTGCTAGTCTCTGTTCATTTAGCCATTATTCAGGCTATGCCCACTCCTGCCTGGGCTTGTTTGCATTGCTGTTCCCTCTGCCTGTAAAACACAGTCCTAATTCATCCTTCAGGACAGAATTTTGAAATATCACCTCCTCAGAGAGAGGTCATCTTTGCTCACAATCCCTTAAACTAGGTCATGTCTCTGTACTTCTAGGACTTTGTACTACACCCTGCTGGCACTACTATAAGTTTTAATTAAATGGTTATTGAGGAAGACCTCTTACCTGATTCAATCAAGACCAGTAGTCTGCAAAGTCTATTAAAGCAAGAAGGGATATAGAAAAAGAGATACATACCTTAAATATTTTACTCGAACTTCAAGAATAAGACTGCATGTTCATTTGTAGATTTTTTATTAAGGAGCCAAGATCTTTTCTTTGAGAGTAGGCTCACTAGTTGCAGTTGTATATTGCTTTCCTTATAGAAACCACACCCACAATGTATCATCTAAGATTTCCAGTTTGGGTTCTTTAAGTAGAACAAAAATTCAAACTCTTATGATGCATTCTGACTTTAGAATTCCTTGTAGTATTCCTTGCAATATTTTTTCTAATTGGGATTTTGTTTTGTTTTGTTTTACTGTTTTCTTGCTTATACCTAATTCAACAGGGGTATTGCCCTTTTTTTTCTTTATTTTACTTAATTTTATTTTTTATCTTTAACATATAATGAGTGTATCTCTTTTTATTCACTATTTCAAAGTCATTTAACACAGTCTCCCACTTCTCCACATTTTATTAGGTTGATTAACAAATCACATAATTACAATAATAAGTATAAATAACATGAACTGTTTTGGAAGCTAACATAAATAACTCAGTAAAAGCATAACTCAACCCATGAGAACAGGAATATCTGGGTGTAGTAGATCATTGGGCCTTACCTTTTTTGAGTGCACATGTAAATGGTCTACTGTATTAATATATTGTGTGTGTTGTAAAAGTATAAACTATGTGAGGTAAATTATATGACCATTTATTAGCCACAAGACAGTAATTTTATACAGTTGAACATAATATTAGATAGTATAAAAAGTAAATACGCATCCAGTTAGATAATACAGACCATGTCACAATAGAGTGTATAAGTAACAGTTAAATAGCATTTTGGGGGCATCTGGGTGGCTCATTGAATTAAATGTCCAATTCCTCATGCTCAGGTCATATTCTCAGAGTTGTGAGATCAAGCTCCGTGTTGGGCTCCATGCTGTGTGTAGAGCCTTCTTAAGATTCTGTCTCTCCCTCTCCCCTCCCTTCCCTTTTCCTCTCCCCCCCCCCAATAAGTCAATAAATAAATCAATCAATAAAATAACATTTTAAAAAGCCCAAGTGGTTCTCAGATTCTTTAAGGGACTATAGCTATAACAACCATGCATCCCTGGATTTCCGGTTCACTCTTAATATTAAACATTATATTATCTCTTTCTAAAAATTATTGAAAGTGCCACCAAAATATCAATTAAAACTTGTATCTCCTAAACTGCCTCTCATACCTGACTGAAGTTGGCACAGAAAGTCTTTAATCAATCCATGTGTCTATGTGACTGAGACTTTCCATTGGACAGGAATTACCATGACTAAATAATTAAGATGGACTCAGAGAAGAGGGGTTGGGTTATAGTCCTCCTCTTTACCACTGTGGCAGGCCATGTAGTCTTAAAACTCGTTGAATTTAATTGATTTCTAATAGAGTATAGATTAAATCCCATTGAAATGAACCCCAGGAACTGTTTCAATTATTTTTTTCTGTGGAGATTTTGTAAAAGATACTGCTTGGTATGAAGAGGGCCATTGCCTATAGTCCTTATTTTTTTATATATGTAAATTTTTGTAGTAATGGAATTTGACCTCTAATTTTCCATAATTTTGATTTGTAGCTTATCCTGTCAGGTATCATTTTTCAACAAAAACTCTGCAACTTATAACAGTTATAAAACCAGTTTTAAATTATGATAGTCCTTGGAGGAAGCAATGACTTTTTAGAAATTTGCTTTGAAGAGTTTTAAGGCTAGCTGTGTCGGTAGAAATGTGAAAGCTTGTAATGACTGTTGCACCTATATTCTAGAATCAGTACCTTTGAAATTTAACACTTTTTTGAGTCTTGTGTGACTTCATATAAAACCCTAAAGTACTAGACTTGTAAGTTAGGTCTCAAAAGGTTTCAGCTAAATACCTTTCCAAAAATTTAATAACAAACCAAACCAAAGAACCTCAAAACTGACATTGTAAATATTAAGATCGTGGAAGCGCCTTCCTGATTCTTCTTACTTGGACTTTTCTGTGAATTGTATCAGTGTTTTTTTCTTTGCAATATCACAGCCACCCACACGGCATTCCCCACGTCAAGAAAAGGCAGCTTTCTGTCCCCAAAGGATGGGGAAGCATAATAGTCCTTCTTTAGATTAGAATATTTTGTCACAATGCAGTCTCACAGCAGAGATGAGGATTGGAGAATACACAGAATTTCATGCTCTGTGAAACTGCACCACAGGTTCAGAGTCAGAAACTGCCTTCTGTAACCTGGCACATACATGTGTTTTCTGCAGGTCCCACTTGTTTATACAACTTCTACAAAACTGTGTAAGGAAGATAAGTGGTTTTAAGTTGGGTTGCTCTCTAAAATGGACAGTCATCTTTCAGGTGTGGTCTTCTTATCAAATATCTGTAAATTGCCCTGGAATTTATCTTATACACGTGAAGAAGAGAGGCTTCTGGTGTCTACAGCAGTATGGTTTATAATCTTACATACTTTAGACTAGGGTCAGCAAACTTTCCTCTGTAAGAGGCCAGATAGAAAATATTTTAGGCTTTGCAGGCTACATGTGGTCTCTGTCGAATGTTCTTTGTGGGTTGCTTGTTTTTGTTTTTTTTAATCTCTTTAAAAATGTAAAAACCATTCTTGGCTGGGGTCCGTACAGAAACAGGCCATAAGCCAGATTTGTCTACTTGGGCTGTGGTTTGTTGACCCCTGCTCTAAATCAGTACTGGCCAATAGAAATACAATTTGAACCATACATATAATTTTTAATCTTTTAGTAGCTACATTTAAAAAGTAAAAAGCAGAGAAATGGATTTTAATAATGTATTTAGTCAATTATATACAAACTATTAGTCATTTCAGGATGTGGCATAAGCCACATTTCAGGGGCTCAGTGACCATGTGTATTGGATAACATGCTCCACATGAGAGCAATTCAGAACAAGGGCCATGAACGTATAGTTTGTTACCAGTCTCTGACAAATTAAGTATAGGAATTAAAAGTAAGCATTTAAAATATTTTACAGCTATTTGATAGTTATTTTATTTCTGTTCAGTCTAACAAGAAAATTGGCACTTATATTTCAAATGTCTTTTTTTACATTTCATTTTTCCTAATAATTTATACTTGTCTTACAAAAGAATGGGTCTGCAAAATTAAAAAAAGAACCTGCCTCTTCATTCTGGATGGTTGTAGAAGCACTGCTATAGACAGTCTTTCTTAAGACTCTGCAGGCCTCTTGGGTACATGACAAAAATAAGACCAAGAGAAACAGTGATGAGATTGTGGTAGGTAGTTTATTTAGAACTACTCACATCCTGCCAACTGCCCCGGAGCAATGTCCTTTTTACTTCACTCTTTCAGAGCTACCATTGGAGCTGGTGGCTGGAGTATCCTTAGTCAGTGGTTTTCCTTCTCTACTGTAGAATCACTCAAAGAGCTTATTTAAAAAAACAAAAACAAAACAAAACAAAAAAAACAAAAAACAAACAGCAGTGTCCAGACCCATCTCCAGACCAGTGAAATCACAGTCTCTTGGGAGGGGCTTGTGTATCAGGTAGTTTCAGAAGCCTTCCAGGTGATTTATTATGTAGTCAGTGTTTATTGTATCCCTCACCCTAGGGGGATGAAATTGCTATTTCTCCATTTGGAAAGAATCACTCATCTGGGCGGGGGGGGGGGGGGGGGGCAGTTTCTGTGTAGTGTACTATTCACTCTCTTTAACAGTAAAAAGGGGACTTTCCAGTTAAATGTCTGATTGAACATTGGCATTTTAACTCTACTTATTCCTGGAACCCCACTAAAATTAAAGGAATAAAAAATATATATAAAGCATAAACCCACAAGAAGTAAGCCTAATGGGTTAACAAATTTTTGGTAGAAGCAGGTAGCTAGAAATTAACAGAACAGAGAAAACTATATAAATGCTTGCAAATGAGGATGTTAAAAAGAAGCAAAGCAGTTTATATTGCTGGCTCAGACATGAGAGGAACCGGTTCGTTCAGAAGGTGAAGGTGAAGTATAACGCTGAACACTGGGATGCTTGTTCAGTCTGTGTGCTCAGGATCCTGACTGTTGCTCTTTTACCTTAGATAAAACTTGAGGTAGAGCTTGGAGAAATTTATCTAAGGGGGTCAGTCAGAACTTGAGGTGGGGTATCTTTTGAAAATAAGGACACCTTTTGAAAAATAGAAACTAAGCAAAAGTCTGAAATGTTGTGGTTAAAACCTTACCATTCCCCTTGCCCTCTTCTCAGAACATGGCAGTCAACTGTATGGCCCAGAGAAGAAATTGGAACATTTCCCTCTTGGATAAACCTCCAGGAGAGGGGCGCCTGAGTGACTCAGTCAGTTAAGCTTCTGCCTTCAGCTCAGATCATGATCCCAGGATCCTGGGATGGAGTTCCCTACTGGGCTCCCTGCTCAGCGGGGAGCCTGCTTCTCTCTCTGCCCCCTCTGCCTGCCTCTCTCTCCCATTCTCTCTCTCTCTCTCTCTGTCTCTCATGAATAAATAAATGAAATCTTAAAAAAAAAAAAAAAAGAAAAGGCAGGAGTTAAGACTTAAAGATCCTGACTTCTGTGGATTTCCTAATAAAAAAAAAAAACACTCACTGCCTCTCATCACCTTGTGAGAAAGCCAGTCAGTTGACAATTAGGTCCTCACCCATCTACCTGTGCCACCATCCAGACAGAGCTTCTGATCAGCTCTGATGGACAGCTGGGGCTCATCAGACCCTTGTGGAAAGCCTCTTAAAAAACAATAACAACAACAACAAAAACCCTAAAGATTTAAGGAGAAAAAAGGAAGAAACAGATAAAAATATATAATTTTTTTTAAAAAGAACAAAACATTTGAAAAAATTGTATCCTCTGAGAAATGTGATATTCATCCAGGAAACTAGAATAGGATGTTATTAAAAAGAACATTCAGAGAATAAGAAAACAGTCTTAGAAATTAAAGCTGTGATAGGAAACATTCTAACTGCAGCAGAAGTGTTGTGAAGTGATACCAAAGAAATCTTCCAGACAGTAGAAAAGGAAAAATGCCATATTGAGAAGAAAATCTATACAATCAGAAGATGAATCTAAGAGGTCTACTGTCTAACACAAGGACTTTCAGGAGGGAGGGATGGGGGCAATGGGAAGGACATGGAAAGGACACATGAATATAAAAAGAAGGCCCAGGCTAAGGATAAAGAGAAGCAGCTACAGCTTCTTACAAAATAACAGGTCCCGTGACAGGAGACGGGGAATTTCTGGGATTACTGAACTTACTTTCCTTCAGTCCTTGGGAGTAGAATCAAAGATAGAAGGGAGTGGCAGCCATTGCTACTGTCTTTTCAGAGCCTTGTACTTTGAGACTGCAGGACACTTTATTATTTTCTTTTTAAGATTTTATTTATTTATTTGGCAGACAGAGATCACAAGTAGGCAGAGAGGCAGGCAGAGAGGGGGGGGAAGCAGGCTCCCTGCTGAGCAGAGAGCCCGATGTGGGGCTCTATCCCAGGACCCTGAGATCATGACCTGAGCCAAATGCAGAGGCTTAACCCACTGAGCCACCCAGGTGCCCCGGGACACTTCATTTTATCACATTCCACTTTATTGCACCTCTCAGATACTGCGTGTTTTAGCTTGAAGGTCTGAGGTATTGTCCAGCATGTCTGTCCGTGCTGTTGTTTCCAGCAGCATTTGCCCATTTAATGTCTCTGTGCCCCATTTTGGTAATTCTTACAATATTTCAAGCTTTTTCATTATTATTTGTTATGGTGATCTATGGTGATTGGAACTTACTGAAAACTGGTTAGCATTTTTTAGCAATAAAACATTTTTTAATAAGGTATGTACATTGGTTTGGTTTTTTTTTAAGACCTTCTACTATTGAACACTTAACAGACCACAGTGTAGTGTAAACATTTCTGTGCACTGGGAAACCAGAAAATTCATTTGACTTGCTTTATTTCAGTACTCACTTTATTTCATAGTCTGGAACCAAACCTATAATATTATCTCCAAGATGGGCCTGTATAATTGTATGAATTAGGTGAAGATAAAAAAGCAGCATAAAAATAAAGAACTGAGGGGCACCTGGGTGGCTCAGTCAGTTAAGCGTCTGCCTTCTGCTTGGATCATGATCCCAGGGTCCTGGGATCGAGTCCCACATTGGGCTCCCTGCTCAGTGGGGAACCTGCTCCTCCCTCTCCCTCTGCCTGCTGCTCTCCCTGCTTATGCTCTTTGTCTGTCAAACAAATAAATACAATCTTTGAGAAGGAAAGTAGATTAGAAGGGACTGAGGATATTGGAAGAGTACATCTACAAAGATGTTGGAGTCACCAAGAATAAGGCAGGGATTAGCCCCATGTGTAACTGGACTGAGCAAAGAACAGAATCTCAATGTCAAAAAAAAAAAAAGAAGAAGAAGTGATAACGACAAGGCATGTCATATTCAAATAGCGTAAATGTCAAAAAAAGCTTACAAAAAAGATATTTGCAAAGGGGAGGAGGCATATGTTCTGATAGAGTTTATTAAGATTTAAAGATTTAAATCCAATCCATCTAACAGATTATAATAGAATATATATACCACCTACCATGCAGACTCCTGTATACCTAGCAGTATGCTTGTAATGAAGAGTAATCTGAAAGTATATTTTATGATTTCATAGAAGTAAGTTCTCTATGTTGGCATTATCATTAGTCCAAGAGCCCTTTCCGTAAGAAACTAAAATGAAATACATAAAGTTTGTTTTTTATTGTTGTCTTAACCCTAGTCAATATCTTGAAAATCCAAGTATTTATCACAAAGAACATTAGTCACAGCAATGGGAGGATCAGCGCTAATGCCTTTCATCGCTGTAAAAAAAAAAAAAATCTGAACAGTTTTCCAGTACTGATTCTAATCTGAAAAGTAGTGCATGATAATAAACATAAGCAAAAAATTGGGGGGTGCCATACTTATTAAATGGCAAAGTAGAAAGATTTTTTTTTAAAGGTTCTGCTGTCCTGTTGTGACAAAAAACTAGCTGAACTTTAAGTTTACATTTTTCTGTTCCTTCTAGAATGTTGACTCTTATTTAATGAGCCAGTCTATGTTAGAGTCGTAAAATAATTTATTTGTGAAGTGTAATAATCTGCTCTCAGTCTTTTTTTTAAGGAGCAAAAATAAAAGATGCCAAAATGCATATTTTTTGTTTTATTTTGTTAATTACTTCGGTATCATAACCTTTTCTGTTACTCTATTATTTCCAAGCTCTTCTGGGATGAAGAATTGGGAAGCTGAAAGACACCTTTCCATTTAAATCTAAATATTTTCTTTCTTTCCTCCTAATTTGCCTTTCTACTCAAACTGCTTCTTTAAAATCACAGAAAAAATTTAGTACATTGCAGAGTAGGGAGGGAAGGTACTAAATTTTCACAGGTGATTGATCTGTAGGCTTTGAATTGCCAGATGAGTGGAATATAGCAGTTGGTAAGTGAAATAGGGAAGAATACTACCTCAGGATTTTTGAGCTAATTTTAATGTGTTACACAAATGTCCTGATTTCAACTTTGGAGCAGTGGAATACAGATCCATTTCAGCAATACAGAACATATTTTCCCTTGGTAATACTTAAGGCAGTGCCTGAATTATTTGTAGTAAGGACACAGAAATCAGTGTCATGATGAAATTAGGTTGATGCGTGGGAAAAAGAACCCAGAGTTTAATTGAGAGGGTTTGTTTCCTTTCCCATGAGAGCTGAGTATTCCACCTGAAAGGAAATGGGGAGTGAGGATTGGCCTGACTAATGGTGCCCTGAGTGCTGCGAGAGGCCAGAGGGCCGGCGACCTTAGGACTACCAGCAGCTCCAGGAGTGTCTTCCTCCTCGTTTCAGCAGGGCAGTGGAGGGTGGGTTCTTGACCAGCATCACCAGAATTTACAATGAGGGGGGGTACTGTCAGTTGTGTTTGCACACACCACCTTAACTCCAGTTTTTCCTCTTCCTATTTTGTCTTTAGATCTTATAATCAATGGATAAAGTGGGGAAGATGTGGAATAACTTCAAATACAGGTGTCAGAATCTCTTCGGTCATGAGGGAGTGGGCCGTAGTGAAAATGTGGACATGAACTCCAATAGATGTTTGTCTGTGAAAGAGAGAAACATCAGTACAGGAGACTTAGCTCCTCAGCAACAAAGCAGTCCCTTAAGAGAAAACGTTGCCTTACAACTGGGATTAAGCCCTTCCAAGAATTCTTCAAGGAGAAACCAAAACTGTGCCACTGAAATTCCTCAGATTGTTGAAATAAGCATTGAAAAGGATAATGATTCGTGTGCCACCCCAGGAGTGAGACTTGCAAGAAGGGATTCCTACTCTCGGCATGCTCCATGGGGTGGGAAGAAAAAACATTCCTGTTCTACAAAGACACAGAGTTCATTGGATACTGATAAAAAGTTCGGTAGAACTCGAAGCGGACTTCAAAGGAGAGAGAGGCGGTATGGCGTAAGCTCTGTGCATGACATGGACAGCATGTCCAGCAGAACTGTGGGGAGCCGCTCTCTGAGACAGAGGTTACAGGACACTGTGGGCTTGTGTTTTCCCATGAGAACTTACAGCAAGCAATCAAAACCCCTCTTTTCTAATAAAAGAAAAATACACCTTTCTGAATTAATGCTTGAGAAATGCCCTTTTCCTGCTGGCTCAGATTTAGCCCAAAAATGGCATTTGATTAAACAGCATACAGCCCCTGTGAGCCCACACTCGACATTTTTTGATACGTTTGATCCATCCTTGGTTTCCACAGAAGATGAAGAAGACAGGCTTCGAGAGAGAAGACGGCTCAGTATTGAAGAGGGGGTTGACCCTCCGCCCAATGCACAAATACATACATTTGAAGCCACCGCACAGGTTAATCCGTTATATAAACTGGGACCAAAGTTAGCTCCTGGAATGACTGAAGTAAGTGGGGACAGTAGTGCAATTCCACAAGCTAATTGTGACTCAGAAGAGGACACTACCACCCTGTGTCTGCAGTCACGTAGGCAGAAGCAACGTCAGGTGTCTGGAGACAGCCATGCTCACGTTAGCAGACAGGGAGCTTGGAAAGTCCATACACAGATCGATTACATACACTGCCTCGTGCCCGACTTGCTCCAGATTACAGGGAATCCCTGTTACTGGGGAGTGATGGACCGCTATGAAGCAGAAGCCCTCCTTGAAGGGAAACCTGAAGGCACATTCTTGCTCAGGGACTCTGCGCAAGAGGACTACCTCTTCTCTGTGAGCTTCCGTCGCTACAACAGGTCCCTGCATGCCCGGATTGAACAGTGGAATCACAACTTTAGTTTTGACGCCCACGACCCTTGCGTATTTCACTCCTCCACTGTAACAGGACTTTTGGAACATTATAAAGATCCCAGTTCTTGCATGTTTTTTGAACCCTTGCTTACTATATCACTTAACAGGACTTTCCCTTTTAGCCTGCAGTATATCTGCCGTGCAGTAATCTGTAGATGCACTACATATGATGGAATTGATGGGCTTCCTTTACCATCAATGTTGCAGGATTTTTTGAAAGAGTATCATTACAAGCAAAAAGTTAGAGTTCGCTGGTTAGAACGAGAACCAGTCAAGGCGAAGTAAACTCTCCTGCCCCCAGTGGGCATTAACTAGATCTGCTTTTTTGTGCACCAGACAGTACACCTATAGCAAGCACACGTGTCAGTGTTAGGTGTCTTTCAGTGCAGTATGTAGGCTTAGTGTTAGTATCTGTCAGATGCGATCTGCTGTTACTTCCTCAGATAAATGTGGTGCCTATTTGAGACAACAGAGGACAGAGCTACAGGTGTTCAGTAAGGCTGCAAAGGCATTTTGTCGATTGAGTGAACGGTTTGGTTTGTAATGACTGTTGCAATTGAGTGAAGCAACTCGGGGGCATTTGCTACGAAGAATTCTATTTCTTACTGAAGAACAAATTATTAATATCGGGAGAGTATTTCAACAGTGTGACTAATGTTTGAAATTGTTATTTTTTCTAAGAATTTTTCTATAACCTTCCAATAGTAGTGCTGTTTGTAGTTACTATAAATCAAGCTTTGGAAGTCCAAAAAATAAAGACTGCCTTCCTTGAAGAAAAAAGAAAATGCAATTTTCTGGCCACAAGGGCAGAGTGCAGTTCACTTAAGTGTTGATATAGTTTATAGTCAGTCTCCTGTTTCTTCTGCAAAAGGTACTGTTAAGCCAACCAGGTTTTCTAAATAGTTGCTTTTAAAAGTTCAGGCTTATAAAGTTGGTAGTAGATTTATTTCAAGGCTTAGGTATTAATTTTTTTTTTTGAATGAGTGCTTTAACGTAAAACACATTGGGAGGAGCTGCAATGTAGTCCTGTGTGTGAGTTCTTAAGTTAGTATGTGTGGTCTATTTGTTGATTAGTTAAAGTTGGATCTTTTCCTGTGCCCATGATGCGTTTGTGAACCATGAAGAACGTGAGACTAGAAGATGCCCAGACAAGTCCGTATATGAAACAGCAATGGTTGCTGATGTTGAGATGATTTTTAAACTGCAGTGAACAAGTTGAACGGCACTGTTTAGCTCTTTGTTGTAAACGCTCGTAGCTGAATCGCTTAAGTACAATTTGTAGAATTTCAGTGCAGTTCATTTCTAATGGAAAGTCTGAAACCCTAATTCCAGATTTAAAAGGTACTGTACAACTGTTGTATCTGTAAATAACTTTACTTAGCACCTTTTTGTCACTTAGAACATTATGCAATACTAATTGAGTGAGCTATTTTGGAAGTAATACCAAGTCCTAGTGTTTGCTTCTTAGTATTGAACTGAATTTACAGTTCTGTCCTAGACATTTTGCACTAGTCAAATCCATTCTTGTGTCTTTTTGTTAATGTGCTCTGTACCACTGGTGAGTGCTCCTTGGTTTCCTTACCTGCTGCTACAGAAAGTTCTTTTACATCCTGATGGCTATTGCCAAGGCTACAAAAAAGAAAAGCTATATTTGTATGCAACATTAACCCTTTGACTGCTAATGTACGTTTCTGCTTGCTGTGCCTTGTTATGGCTGCTTTTTTGTGCTAATAAAGTATGTTTGGTGTTCTCCTTGTATATCTGCTGTTTTATACATTTGCAACAATTTCTCTTGTAAATGGAATGGTATGGGGTTTTTAAATAAGCATTACCTGACAACCTACTATAGTTAATGCAGAATTACTGTACAGTCTAATACTGACTTATTCTCGGTAAGCTAACTAAATTTAATGCTACTCATCTTTCCAGTCGTCATCACGTATACTGTGGAACAGTACCTCTAGTTACTGCAGTTACTGTACAGCTTAGATTATAACACAAAATGAACAGAGAAGTATTGACTCACTTATTGATTTCTCTGCTTGTAAGTGGAAGATTGAAACTATCAATGACGTGTTATAATAAATGGATATTTTAGCCTTCCACTTCATCAGAAACAAGTTAAAGGAAGTCCTGTGGACTGATAATATCACATCAGTGCCATTTATTGGTTTGGGGACCATTTTTATTAATCATAAATGCCCAAAATACAGAACTTTAACCAAAGACTTGTCCATTTTAAAGCAAAATGGGGATTGAGGGGACTTAAAATTCCTGTTATTTCTAATAGAAGTCCCTGAAGAACATATACCAAAGTGTTCGAGAACGTCATCCAAACCTACTTTAAAGCATTATGTGCAATTAAGTTGTTACGACATAATTATATTGCATAATTGTTGGGTCCGTTTTCTTGAGCTTATAATGTATCTGGAAAATAACCTCTTGGGAAAAAAAAGTCCTTACTGATTACTGGAGAAAGATTATATATGCAAGCAAGATCTTGTTTTAAAGAGGAAACTTGAAACTCCAAGAAAGCACTTGATGTTTTATATGCTTGTAGCAAATTGATGTTCTAATTGTAGTTTTATAGAAAATATTAATGCTTTTATGTATTTCAGAACTTTCATATGTTAAATGGAAATTGTTTTAAATGTGTAAATATTTGAGTTTTATGTAAGCATGTATACACTGTGCTGAAAGTCACATGTTTCAGTTTGTGTGTAATATTAATATGCAACCTTTGGTTTAAAAATTTTTTCTCAAAAAATTAGTGGCTTACATTTTAAAAAAGAAAAATCACCAGCATGATATTGCACCTTAGTCTATATTCACTGTGTCTTTTTCTGAATCCCATTGTAGCCTGTCAACTAAATATCTGTTTTCATGGTCTTTTTGAAGTGCGTTTTAATACAAACCAGGAAATTCTTTAGAAGTTTGGACACATCTTCATAGTAAAGTAATTAACAACGCAAGGAAAGGTTGGTCTGATTCCTATCCATTATCATTCTTTCTTGCATTCATTCATTCATTCATTATCTCTCTTTATCTGTATATCTATATACACATATGATATTAATATTACTTTAAACAATATTATCATCATCTCATTTAAAATCATTTAGAGGCCTTATTATATATATATATATATATATATATATATATATATATATACACACACACATACATACACACATACTATCCTTGTACTATTCAAATTTGATTAGCCACACCTAAACTTTAGTTTTGCTGATACAGTCATATTTATAATATACTCACAACAAGAAAGCATGTATTTCCTGGCTAAACACAGTAAAAAATATTTGAAGAACAGCTTGATATAAATATAGTTATTAAGAGTCATTGTTAAATGTATATTTCTTCAACAAAAATTGAGCCCAAATAATCATACTCCACAAACTGTTCCTGTTCTTATGGTCCATTGGAAGATTTACATAAGATTTATAATGGCTTGAGCCATAAAAATTGAAACTTGAATTCTTTGCTTCACTTTGACAAAATTCAGAGTTTATGAGCCTTTTTACTTGACATTTTGATCTGGTTGCTATTCATTTTTATCTCAAGTTTCCTTTGCTACCTGGCACTGAACACTAGTTTGGTCAGTTTTATTGAGATTGGTCTTAGTAGACTAATTCTTTATTTTTGTAGCAAAGAAAACTATAAAGCTGCTTTTTGGTAGAGGCACAGAGGCTGTGAGTGAGTCAGCACTCTGATAGGAGAGATGACAGAGCCATGTCTCGGAGTGTGTTAACACAGGGGAACTCACACCACTTCTCCACTTATTCTGTAGCCCAGCACATGCACACACAGGGCTGACTTCAAGGTGAAAAGTCTCCAAAGGAGACAGTCCTGCTTAGTGTGTGTATACATAAACACTCCATATCTGTGAAGCTCAGGCTCTGTTTCCTGTTTTTGCAGCAGCTCATACAGAACACAGACTTCTAAATTGTGGCATATTCTAAGAAGATTTGGGGTTGGAGGTTTTTGGGAGGTGCTTGGTTATTGGGGTTTTTTGAGGAGGAGAGGTGAAGTTGCCATTACAAAAGTATGGATCACTCGGAACAACTGTTTTCATGCCCAGGAAGCTTGATTGAATATTTAGGTTCTTATCAACCACCCATTCACAAATATTTATTGAAGACCCACATGCCAGTCACCATCTTAGGTGATGGTTATACATTGGGGTACAAAACAAAGTTATAGGGTCATTGGGGAATAATGACCTTGAATGATGAGAAGAAAATCACCAAGATCAAAGAAAAAAGCATTTTGAAGGAAGGAACAAGAAAACTAGTCTCCAACCAGGAATGAGCTTATATGACGAGGGGGAAGGCAGTAAGACTGGAGTCCCTTGAGTGTGGTGGGGAATGGCAGGTGATAAGGTAGAGTGGCAAGGGCCTCACTGCTTGGACTGTGAGCCCATAGAAAGGAATTTAGATTTTATTCTGAATGCAATGGTAAGCCATTGGAGGGTTTTAAGCAAGGGAGTGACAGGGTTTAATATTTGTCTAGTAGATGAGGAATAGGCTATAGTGGGATAAAGTAAGGGAGACTATTACAGTTACCTAGGTGAGAGATGGTGAGAGCCTGGACTGGGTTGGTAGTTGTAGGGAGAAGCCAGATTCAGCTTTTTTTGGTAGCAAAGCTGACAATTTTGTGATGGATTAGATGGGAAGAAAGAAACAATGACCCTGATTTTGAGCAAAGATGGTGATGCTATTAGTTGAGATTTCAGAAAACCAGTAGAGGAGCAAATTGGAGTGCGTAAATTGAATTCTGCCTTGGATAGTTTGAGTTTTGACATTGAGCAGGCAGTTGGATGTATGAATGTAGAATGTGGGGGCAGGAAGAGGGGAGTCACTATATGGATAGTATTTCATACCAGAGGACAGGATGGCAACAACTAAATTTTGCACATGGGGTTAAGTATTTCTTTGAGGAGAGAATTATAGTAACAGTTAACTTGGTTTTTCAATTCAAGATTCTGTATCATATTTTTGAAAATCTAAAAAGGTAGAGGATTTTGCCTTTCAGGAAGTTTTTAAATACTAAAATCATAAATCTTGCACTCAGTTTTAAAATTTTATCCATGCTGTACTTGATTGTCATGCTTCCCATGTCAAATTACTTGTGTATCTTAGTGTAGATTTTAACATGAGAAATACAAGTTCATTATGGAATATTTAGGAAATACTGAAGATTATAAAGAATCAGTGCCCCCAAAATTTAAGAAACAGTCCATATTATCATTTTCTCTATTTAATTTCCCATCACCAACCCCATTTTTTAAAAAATATTTTTATTTATTTGACAGAGATCACAAGTACGCAGAGAGGCAGGCAGAGAGAGCCAGAGGAGGAAGCAGGCTCCCTGCTGAGCAGAAAGCCCAATGCAGGGCTGGTTCCCAGGACCCTGAGATCATCACCTGAGCTGAAGGCAGAGGCTTTAACCCACTGAGCCACCCAGGCACCCCTCATTTTCTCTATTTAATTTCCCATCATTAACCTCAACACTGCTGTTTCTAATTTCCATTTTTGTAATCTTCCAAGAGGTGACTGCTGTTAACATATATTAGGTTCCCTTCCACTATTTTTTCATGAGTTTTTACAGCATAAGATTTGAACATTTATAAGATACAGATACAGGTAGATGATAAAGCAAAAGGAAGAGAGTTGTAGGCCTCAAATTACTTTGAGAGGGTATACAGATGTACTCGATTCTACTCCTTAACTGATTCAGCAGGGACCTAGGCTTCTTACATGCCTTCAACTCTTGAGGCAGATCATTCAGTGGTTAAGAGTAACTGATAGTGTAGAGGCCCAGTCATTGATGGTTTCTTGAAATAAATTTCAGTAGGAGATCCCTTGCCTCATGGGACTTCTAAGCTAGGACACAGACAAATACAGGAATGTGTAATGATGAGAATATATTGGAAACAGACCAAGGAAAAAGCAATGAGGCAAAACCTGCTTACATGCTTGATAAGAAGAAAAGAGAAAAGACTCAAATGGAGGCAGGGTGATTCGGTGTCTGGTCTGTTTGATCACAAGAATGTCTAATAATTGGACTTAGCAGAGGTTGATGAAGAAGCCAGGTATGGAAGTGTAGTGATCACTAGCAACTGATGAGGAGCAGGATGGAGGTAAAGAATCTGTTGTTTGTGGCATTTGAATGTGCCATACTGAAGAGCCTGAATTTATCTAGGTTCTTAAGATAGTATTAGAAATTATGCCAGCAGCTGTAAAATGGGTTATAACCAGGAGAGATTAGAGTCAGGAAGCCCTGTGAAATTTGCCTCCATCAGATTGTTAGCACTGGAATTAAACTGAGGAGTACATCTGAAAGCAGTTGCAAGAGGGAAAAAAAACATATTTTGGGGTAAAGAAAGGCAAGCAGTTTGCTTGCCTAGGAGATTTTGAGTTAATCTTGTCATAGTTTCTCCAAATTCAAGGGAATCATGAGGAAGCCAAGCTAGTATCTTCCATTTAATATAATCTGCATCCTATCTTTTTAAATAAAGCAAAATATGGAGAGTATATTTTTGAAAGGTACATTTTTTAATGCAAAAAATGAATAAATATTTGATCAAATAAGGGAAACTTCATCACTCCTAGATACACTTTCATAGAGAAAATGCAAAAATTAAGTAAAAGTTAAAAGAACATCAGGAAAATTTTTCTTATCTGACAAAAGTGCCGAGATTGAAGAGGGAGTCAGTGCATTTAACTCGCTGCATGCTATTGTGACTGATGTAGGTTTTTTGGTTAATTTTAGTAAGTGAAAGCTGCATTTGGATGTTTGTTTAGTAGCCAAGATTACATTTAGGAATGTATAATATTACCACTCAACATTTCTTTCTCTAGGTGTTTACTAAGCAATCCTTTCTAACTGGAAACCCAAGATTTAGGGAATTTTTTTAACTTTAGGTAAATTTATCATTACACTAAATGGTTTAATCTTATCTGTTTTAAAATACATGCAATTAGGCATGTAAGCCTCCCTCTCATTGTTCCTATTTTTAAGATGAATTATTTGAAACTTATAGGGCTTTTTTTAAACCCCTTAAGATACTCTTAAAATTGAACTGTAATAATTATTGAAAACGTTCTCATCTAATTCTGTAAATATTTTGTAGGTGCTCTTGTGTGCAATTGAGACAGTATTAGATTTTAATGACCTTACAGGAATAGAGAAATCTTTTGGTATAATAGTTCCAACATTCTGGATGATATAAATTTACAAATCCTGTCTTTAAAACATTGTCTTAACTTACAGCAGTTTCTTCCTAAATGATGAAGATTAGAAGGCCAGAATTAATTTCTAAAATTTGGCTATGCTAAATTTCTCATCCTTCCAACAGTCAGATAGTCTGGGAGGCAGTATAGTTTATTGGTGACATGAACAAAACAGGTAAGAGCCACATCTGATCTATAAACACTTATGTCAGAGGCTAGGTGATACACTTAATAATAGAGGGAAAGCTGCCAGAAGAGCTTCCAGGCCCAGCAAACAATATATAACCTAGTGCAGCCGACGGTTTATTGTGTAGTACACAAGATTTACCTGAGCTGCCTGGTGACTAATCCTCTACGTGTCTTTGATCCCTAACCTAGAGGGGTTAAGTAACTGGTCCAAGGTCACAGAGAGTGAATGCCAGAGCTAGATTTAAACAAGGTCTGAGGCCAGAACCTAAGTCCTTAGCTGCTATACTTTTTGGATACTAAGTTTGTCAGCCAAATTGATGTTTCTTCCAACACTCGTTTTTTATTGACATCTCAAGAGGACAGTAGATTTCCAACAACTGATAAAAATAGATTCTAAACCATTTGTAAAAGTGTTGAAAGAACAGGCCACTAGAGTCTCCTTTTTCTATTCTCCAGTTCGTTATCTGGGGAGTGGCCCTGCCTGTTGCTCCAATTTTTTCTAGCACTATTTTGCTCCTTACTCACTGCTCTCCTGTCCCACTGGTCTTTCAATGGTTCAAACACACCAGTCTCTCTCCTACCTTAGGGCCTTTGTGCATGTTGCTCCCTCCCGAAATTCTCAGCCCCCATTCTTCCACATAGCAAGATAGATTCTTTTTTTTTTTTTTTTTTTAATTTGACAGACAGAGATTACAAGTAGGCAGAGAGGGGGGCAGGGGGAAGCAGGCTCCCTGCCGAGCAGAGAGCCCGATGCGGGGCTCGATCCCAGGACTCTGGGGTCATGACCTGAGCCGAAGACAGAGGCTTTAACCCACTGAGCCACCCAGGCGCCCCGATTCTTTTTATTCTTTACACCTAAACTTAAATGTGATTTCCTCAGAGAGACCTGATAATGCTATTTAAAGGAGAGTTCCCTCATATTGTTCTCTATCTCTGCCCTGCCTTTGTTTCCTTCATAGTCTTTATTACAAAAACTTGCATATATTTTGAGTCTTTGGGTTTTGAGATACTCTTTGGTTCTTGAGAAACTCTGAGAACAGAGACCATGTCTGTTTTGTTTGATGTTTTATCCTCAGTGCCTAGCAGAGTACTTAACACAGAGTAGATAATCATTTGTTAAATGAGTGAGTGAAGTAACAATCCACTTTATTTCTCCAGTTTACTGACAGAAAAATGACAACCTTATTGCATTTTCTTCTAAAATCTAGATTGCTCTAACTGTTTATATAATCTATTAAGTTATTTTGTAACATGAGAGAAGGTAAGGTTAATCTGACATGAATTGTTCTTGGTGAGCCCATGCTGGTTCCTGGAGATTACCACCTTCCTTTCTAAATTCTCATAGGCCCTACATTTAATAATCCTTGCCAGAATGTTGCCCAAGATTATGTCAATTTCATTGGTCTGCAGTTTGTGGAACCACCTGTTTCTTCTCTTTTAACAACAGAAATTGCCTTTCTCTGGTCTTCCAGTACACCTTCTGTTTTCCTCAACATCTCCGATGACTCAGCCTTCAGAGACCTTTTTTGGAGGCTCTTAGTTCTCTGGGGAAAAAATTAACCTAGGCCAAGCTATTTGAGCATATTTATAGCATCTGTGTTTTTCTCTAGAATCTCTTCACCCATTTGGACCATGGATGCCTTCTTACCTTTTTCAGAAAAGGCAAAGTGTAATAGGAATTGGGTAACTGAGCTTTCCCATCATCCATTAACATGCTATCACTGCCAGTTTCTTCATTTATCAGCTGCTTACCTAAAACGATGTGTGTGTTATGTTTAAATCAAAATACTTCCCTAGTAGTAGGTTGGATACCTTTTCCAATGCATTTGGATCATTTTTAAGTCTGCCATAGCTGTGTAGCAAAGGCAGGTGACTCTAAAAATAGTTCCTCTTAAAAAGCTTGCCCTTTAAGATGAAGTCCACCACAGTAGTAATGCTAAAAGTACAATTAGGTATTTAAAGGAAGGCGGAGGAAGATCTTCCATTAAGAGGAGAAAACTGAAAATACACCAAATCTGAAATTTGAAAAAATTGTTTCCGGGTATAATACAAATAGTAGAGATACAAAAGATGTAGATTGTGTTTTCTGCCTGAATATCCAGAATACAGGGCCCTGTGAGTGATTGTTTCCCTAATCTTGTTTTCATACATAGTGTCTAAATCATCTTCCTCCTGCATATGTTGAGATTTTTTTTAAGCATGCTTCTCCCCTCCCCACACCCCCCCCCCAGCTTTTGGGGTAGCATCTAGTGAGTTCTAATACAAAGAAAATATATACATAAAATAAGTACAAAAAAGAATTGTTTTATACTAACACCTTAAAACTATTTAGAACTCCACTCAAGCCACAAAAGAATGCTGCTTTGGAAATGGAGAAACATTACAAGTGTGGTGTGATGTTTTCACATGGATTGTGGTTATAGTCTCAGTTCGCTGAACCAAAACCCTAGTGGACTGATGCAGGGTCACTGTGAACTGAGTCTTTGTGAACTGAGTGAAGAGATTAACTTGTCCTTGTGAACTTCAGTCCTTGTGAACTGAGTGAAGAGATTCAAGGGGACTCAGAAGTTTGTGTTGGAATGGAAGAAATGCTGAAACTGTTCTCTCCTGGTTTGGGCACAAAGCTATCATCCAGGTAGCTTTGAAAAAGAGATAAGAAAATAACTAACCTAATGGCCTTGCTATGGCGAATGGGGAAAGCACCAGGACAGATGAATGCTGTAAACACGAAGCAGCAGTCATGGAGCTGGAGGTAACTATATGTGAAAATACAGACCCTGGTTACATGGTACTGAAGGTCATTTTAAAAAAGAAAAAGGTAGGAGCACCTGGGTGGCTCAGTAGGTTAAGCATATGCCTTTGGCTTAAGTCATGATCCTGGGGTCCTGGGATGGAGCGCTGTGTTGGGCTCCCTGCTCAGCGGGGAGCCTGCTCCCTCTGCCCCTCCCCTCCGCTCGTGAGCTCTCGCTCTCTCTCTCAAATGAAATAAAGAAGAAGAAGGGAAACAGTGCCCTTGGAACCTTGTATGAGATCTGATGAGACTTTAGGGAGTTGGTATTTGGTGGGGTTGGAAAGACTAGCGTTCAGGTTCAGGAGCCTCCTCTCATGTCATCTTGGTCAAGTCAGTTTCTCTTGGCCTTTGCTGCTTCTTGTCATGAGACATTGTGGCCTTCTCAAAAGTTCTTTACATAGCATCCTTATTCTAAAGAATTCACATTTATTTCATAGCTGTGTAGCTATTGTCAGATTACTTGGGGTGTGCCTCTGCTCAACTACCTACTACTAAACAGGTAAGCATCTTGACTTCTCAGGCATGGCTGCTTCATCTACCTTACCCACTGCCTTATCATGGTATGGAAATACTCTGTTGAATGGTCCTTGAGAAGTGTGCATTATAGTGCCTGGCATGTTGTAAGTGCTCAGTAAATGTTGTGATTGTTTTCTTTACCCTTGCATCCGTCATTATTATTCCATTAGTAGAAATACAGAACTGAAATCCAGAGTGCTGTCTCAAAATTGGTCTTTTTTCTGAAGTCTTGGCCAAAATGTAGATTCAGCCAGTAGTTCTCCTATATACTGCCGGTTTAATATGGGATTTTATTGAAGGACATAGTCTAAATGTTGAAACATGATCTCTAAATCTTCCTGGGGAAGAACATCTATAAAATTTCTTGCACGGAAAGTTACTGGGAAACAGATAGAATAAAGCCAACCATAATTCTATTCAGATTTTATTTCAATGCTCATAAGATGTTCCAGTCTTCCATAAAGCAAAAGAATTTATCCTTGGGTTTAATAGAAGTATAGTTATTATAAATTTAGTTCATGTTTTTATATCCTGGTAGAAATGTGGCAGTACACCTAGAAAAGTTCCATTAATTCTTTTTCTCCAAATGTACCATTCCATGTTATAATCTTGGCTGAGACCATAGGACCTGGACACACACACAGGGTATGGGGCATGACTGCACAATGCCCTAAGACATGTTGCAGCCATCTTGTACCACCAATACAAATGATCAAAACTGGGTCATCCTGTGGGAAATCCACATTGTCATCAGTTGCCTGGGGATTTGAAAACAAATATGGTGCCTTTCATGATTGAGATTTCTGGAAATCTCAAATTCCCTAGTGTCCCCTTTCATCTAATTAGTTTGACACCTCCCCCATTTTACACATGGAATCATTGCTGGCTGTTAGTGTGACCTTCTTGAGGGCAAAGACCTTACCATTATGTTTCCTGGTTGTATGCCTAGTGCCCAGCTCACTACTTGGCTCATGGCAAACACTCAGTAAATATTTGTTGAAAGAATGAATTTATTTTCAAAAATAATTTAGGTATCTATTGTGCATATATTTTAAAAGTATAAAATGTGGTCTTTTGCCCTAAAATTTTATTCTCTTCCATTTGAAAGAACTGAAGAACAAGATGGCATTGTGTAAATGCTCATTTTACCTTGCCTTATGTCAAAAACATTAATAAAAAGTCATTGTGCTTTATTCTAACCTTATGACTTAATTAGCTGACTGCCTCATAGTAAAAAGTCTTTCATTTTGTTAACTTTGAGATTGAGACTCAACTTTTTCAGGCCTTATTGCATCATTCTGCTCATGTCCCCTTTACACCATAAAGAGACTAGGGTGCCCGGGTGGCACAGTCAGTTAAGCATCTGACTCTTGGTTTCAGCTCAAGTCATAATTTCACAGTCTTGAGATCAAGCCCTGTGCTGGGCTCCACATTCAGCACGAAACCTGCTTGAAACTCTCTCCTTCTCCCCCTCCCCCTTGCTCTCTCTCTCACTCACTGTCTCTCTCAAACGAACAAGTAAATCTTAAACAAAAATCCATAAAGAGACTGCATTCACATCTTCTGATTCTCAGAATGCTAGTGGTTTAGAAGACACCACTTTTGCTTTGAGGTTGAAGTGCCCACCATTTGTTGGGATGTGGGGCCTCATGTGACCTATAGTGCAGCTGTAAAAGGAGGGAAGTGCTTTTACCTCATTACCAAAGTTTTTCCCTAAAAAAGAGACCAGAGACAGTGCAACATAGGTGAAGGACTGCATAGCTGTCACTCCTGCAAGTTCCTGCATATCCTCAATGGCCTTCCAGAGTGCTGTTTTCATTCTCTGAAGGCATGATGCTTAGAATCTTGTCCTTGGGACCCATACTGGAGCAGTTTCTAAGGGAGTATTCTGAAAACTATACTACACATTTGAGGAATGTCTCTGAACACCATAATTCAGATCCAGCCAAGGAAAGTGGTATTTTGACTTCCAGGGTCTGTCTTGGGCTTGCATCATGGCCTGGGAGCAGCATGTGTGCTCTTCAAAGCAGAGGCACAAACTTCTCCCAAGCCTGTCAGCAGGGGAAGGAAGTTCAAGGTGAATGGAGGATATTCCAAAATAGACTGCTTGGACTATAATTCTTAGAACTGAAGCTCAAATCCACCTTAAATCATTGGATTCCTGTTTGAGTGCAAGAAAGCTAATACCACGTTTTGTTTGTTTGTTTGTTTTTTTTAAATACAATCAAACCAGAAAAATTCTGAAGAGAGAATAGTCCCCATCTCTTGGGTGATTCTAGTTCTTTTAGGTTAAAAAACTTTATAGTGTTTGATCCTGATAATTTTATTCTATGATTGAATGAAAGGATAACACTGAGTGACCCAAGATACACTTAATTTCAATTATTTGGTTAAATATATTAAGTGACTTAAAAAACCAAGAACTTGGAAAAAAGAATCTCTCTCTACTTAGGAGGTCTCTCTGTCCAATAAATGACTACTTTAATAAAGGGCATGGCCCAACCCTTACAAAAGCTCTGCTGTAGTCCCCATCAGATATCCAGGCATGGCAATTCTGGGGCTTTTATCTGTGCTATATTCTCTTTTCTCTTTCTGGAATTAATTACAACCATGTGCCTCCTCTAACTGATGCATGCCTCAGGTCACTGGAGCCCATTTGCCTAAAGTCCTAGGTTCCTGTCAGTTTAGGGCAGTAGTGCCCAAGCTTTTTGGTCTCAAGACTCCATTACACTCTATAATAAGGTATTGATGACCGTCCCAAACCTTTTATTTGTTGATTTATCAATACTTACTATTTTGAAATTAAGACAAATGAAAATATATCTGTTATTTAAAAAAAATAAACCCATAAAAGATCAACACAAATTTTTTTGGAAAAGTGAATCTGTTTTGTAGAAATTTAGTGAGAAGAGCAGCATTGTCATAATTTTTTAAAGTCTCTTCAATATCTGGCTTAATAGAGACAGCCGGCTACTCTTACCTGCCTCTGCATTCAATCTTTTGCAATATGCTGCTTTGGTTAAAACATATGAAGGAAATCTGGCCTCACGTAGATATGTAGTTGGAAAAGGAGAGGAGGAATCAAATAATGGTGGATGTTCTTCAATTTCATTTTCTTCAGTATCTTTGGACATAGATGCCACAGAGCAGGATTGAAAGAGTGAGTCTTCTTGTTTCTTTGTTTTCAAGCCACTGAGCCATCCTTAAAGATAATAAAAATAACTTCTGAATTTTTTTATTTTTGAACAAAATAAGGAAGTCTAAAGAAACTTTTTATTTATTTTTAAGATTTTATTTCTTTGACATAGAGAAAGAGATATCACAAGTAGGCAGAGAGGCAGGCAGAGGAGCGGGGAACAGGCTTGCTGCTGAGCAGAGAGCCCAATGCAGGGCTTGATCCTAGGACCCTGAGATCATGACCTGAGCTGAAGGCAGAGGCTTAACCCACTGAGCCACTCAGGTGCCCCTAAAGAAAAGTTTTAGATACAATTTTTAAAATTTGAAAAGTTTCTGAAAAAAAAAAAA
>ML104737.1:0-24855 GCA_003697995.1 Taxidea taxus jeffersonii | reverse complement strand
AAAAAAAAAAAATTATTGCAAAAAATAATAAAGTATACTCATTTCTTGCTGAGTTTCCAAAGAGATGGCTGGAAAACTTTGGGATTTCAAAACAATGCACTAGACAATGATGAGGTTATAGAAATTATAGCATGTATAAGGAAAGATAGTAAGAGCGTAGTCCAGGTATTGCAAACAAGCTGGGTTAATGTCTGAAAATACATATATTTATACCTTCAACCTACCACCTTAGAAAGTTCTAGAAAACACAAAACACACATTCCATTAGTTGCCAAAGCAATTTCATTATATACCACATGTCCTCTGGAAAACTCCACTATATACTCATGAGAGAAAGAATGTGAAAAAGGCAAATAATGTCCTAATATTAGTACGAAATAGTTTTGACCCCCCGGGTCCCTTGAAAAGGACTTAGAACCGCAGGAGCCCCCACACTACACTCTGGGGAGCCAACAGTTTTGAGTGAGTTTAAATTATCTTAAATATGCCAAGTGGACTAGGGGGGTGGGAAGTATGCTGCTTTTGTCTTATTTGATAGACCTTGTAGAATCTTAAATTGGATCACAGCGGTTGTTGATGCTTTGAGTGAAATGACTGCTGGCTCTCGAGGTTAAGAGTTCAAGAGCGGTGCATTCTAACTTGGATCCAGTAACTCCTTCCACCTACAGCGTGACTCTGGGAGCCCATTCAGTTGCTAGAAATCGCTGTTTTGCTGGTTGGTACATGAATGAACTTAAGTTCCCACAAGTCACTCCTCCAGATCCCTCCACAAGCACTGATTTTCCTTCAGGTAGGAAATGGTGGCAGCCAAAAGTGTGTGTGGCTGGAATGTAACGGCTTTGCCTTTTGGATACACCTTTTAAAGAAAAGTTTCCTTTACAATACAAAATAGGAGAACATACCAAGCACCCAGTACTATCAGGGCACTTCAGGGAATAAAAAAAGTACATATCCCTACTCCTCAATTATTAATTTTTGCAAAGGCTTGTGTACAAAACAAAGGATTTAAGAAAATGTATGGTTAAATGTTGCCTCAAATGTAGATTATGAGCAGTGAGAACAGAGGCAGGGTGGGGGCCTGTTTCAGGGGATTCATGATTTGGACAAAGCCACTGAAGCTAGAAACTGCGAAGCTAGAAGCTGAAGCCAAGCCTGAGGGATTGGAGGTCAGTGAGACTATAAATATTTGCACATAGCCTCATCCAGCACTGGAGAGGTGAAGAGAGAGGGCTGGAATTTCTTCTTTGCCTTCCTACCCTCAAACCGCCTTTAGTTAAGCAAAGATAGAAAGGGAACTGAGAAATGGGGGAGGCAGCACGGGGAGGTGGGAAGGAAACCCAAGAGTGAGTTATAGTCAGCCAAAAAAGATAGTCGAAATGAAATGACCAAGACTATAAGGGTACCGTGGTCCTGTGGTAGACGAGATGCACCAGCTAGATCACTGTCCCAGAAGGAAGCTGCTGCCTGTCCAGGGACAGCGCGGGCAGTAGTCAGCTTCCCGGCGGCCAGCTCCTTCAGCGTGGGCCTCAGCTGTAAGGAGCTGCCATACTCAATGCCATGCCCTGCCGATCAGTAATGGAGAGGCAGGAATGTAAAGGCACAGGCAGCTTTTTTTTTAAAAATAATTTCTTTAAGTAAACAAACAAAAAAAATTGGGGGACCTGACCGGCTCAGTTGTGGAGCATGCAACTTTTGATCTCAGGGTCATGAGTTCAAGCCCCACGTTGGGTGTAGAGTTTAAGAAAAAAAAAAAAAAAAAGGCAAAGCTATTTTAGACAACTCTGTGAGATGGCATTCACTTGCTTCAGAGCTCCCTGCTGCATCTTCTCCCTTTGTCCCATCCTTTCTCCCTCTTTCCTCTACAGGTGTGGATCCCAAAGAGTATCTTGTACCCCAAGTCCTGCCTCAATATCTGATTCCAAGAAATCTAACCCTTAACATTCTCTCATACCTATATGTGTGTGTGTGTGTTTATGTATACACGTATATGCTTATGGATACGTGTCATATTTATTAATTACTTTCCTCCATTCAGTAGTACACCATCCACCAATTAGCAGCAAATTGTGTTTTCAACCTGTTGGCTTATCTATTCTAAATATAGCTATTATTTTCCTCTAATGAAAATCTTTGGTACCAAAAAAAAATTTTATAATGGCAAAGTTTTTTATTTTTTCCATTTGTCCCAATGTAATTTTTGCCCATTTTTGAAGTATCCTCAATACACATCATTTATTCAGAACAACAAGGCAAGACATAAACAGATGCAGTCAACTAACTTACCAATCACCATGGATATTCGCCGCCACTTGCATATGTCACAACTGTGAACATCGGCAACAGGCTCTCCAAGCCTGATCAGGAGGTGGGGTGCTGTTTGCTTAAAACGGGACCCACAGGACAGATACTCAGCTTCAGATCCCTGCACCCAGCACCACTGTTTTGGCCTCGGCAGTGTTAATCATAAATATGAGCATTACTTGGTAAGAATGGAAAATATTCCATTCGAAACCTCGAAACTATGCTGTGTGGAAGGTTGAAAGCCACTTTCTCAACACACGCTCTGTCCTTCCAGGTCATGTGCAGACGACCTGGTCGGATTGCACTGGATCTGTTTGCAGGGAACTCGGACCAGGTCAAGCCTTTTCTGAAAGACCCTCCATCAAATCAGGAGTTGGACCAAAGAGTCCCTGAGCCTGTGCTGTGTTGCTACATGGGTTATTTTGGGTGCCGAGAAGTAGATCAAAATGGTGATGTTGTGTTTTATTTTAGGCAAGGCTTTTTGTATAAAACAACAAGCAAATGCAACACCCTAAAACTCATCGCAAGAAACAAGCATTATCTTCCACGGAATTTCAGGTTGGGGAACAGCTCCAAGCTTGACTGTGAGGCAGGCAGAAGCCAATGCTCTTGCCACCTCTCTTGTCCTTGCCCTGGCCTGATTACTCAGGCCTGCCTCCCCCCCCCCCCCCCCCCCCCACCCCGGCCTGCCCTCTCACCTCAGCTCCCAGGCATCACTTCTGCAGACCGCTGCCCCACTGATGGCCCAGGGCAATGAATGCAATCCAGGTCCCTTGGGCTGACACACAAGCGCCTCTTGTGGTCTGACCACTGACCACCTTCCCACCGCCCCCTCTGGCCGCTCTCCCTGACAAGGCGCAAGGTGCTTGGCGCCCCAGCCACTCTGGGATCCTCACAGCCCCGAATACCACTCACTCCTCAGCCCTGCCTCCTTGCCTACTGTTCTTTGTCCTTACCCTGCCCTTCCTTCTGTCCCTTCAGCCCCACCTGCCTGGCAAAGCACTGCTCAGCCCCAGGCCCCATTATCCACACTGTTGTTTTCTCTGACCCCTCCCACCCCCTCCAGCTTGCCTTTGTCTTCTGGTCATTCCTCCATTACCGGAACAGATTTTTGCATGAGAGCCCACTGATTTTTTCATTCCGGACACTTCAGCAAGTGGTGAATGCCTGAAGAGCAAGAACTGTACCCAGGTCACCTGAGTGTCACCAGCCCTGTCTCAGTGAATGACACATATGTGTCAGCCTGGAGGGAGTTGAATGAATGGCTTCCCTGCCCCACCCCCCATGCACGTGCTCCATCCCTACTGAAGGAACTTGGTTTTGTCCTGTTTTGTTTAGTTATTTTGATGTCTTTTCTTCTGGCCAAAGCATCCCCAACAAATGGGAGAAGTCTAAAAAGTGATTTCCAGAAAAATCATGTGCCAGCTGTGATGTTCAACATCTGTAAGCGAGTAGTACGACTTCCCTGAATTAAGGATAGAGCCCCTACTAACAGGCAATCCTCTGCCTTTCCTTTCTAAATCATTCACAGCAATTTCAGGAGAGAGGAGACATGGGGAGGGACAAGTGGCTCTCTCAAAGCCCCAAGTCACAGCATGTGGGGAGGGGACAGTCTAAATGTCAGTACCCCCACCCAATTCCTATGTTGGAATCTAACGGGCACAGGTGATGGTACTCAGAGATGGGGTCTTTAGGAGGAGTTCAAGTTGTGAGAGTAGGGTCCTCATACATGTGGTTAGTGCCTTATAAGAGGCTCCAGAGAGCCTCCTGGCATCCTCAGTCTGTCTTGTGGGGAAGTCTGTAACTCAGAAGACCACCCTCACCCAGCCGTGCTAGGACCCTGATCTGACTCTCAGGCTCAGACAGTGAGCATAATGTCTGCTGTTTATAAGTCACCCAGTCTGTGGTATGTTGTTAGAGCATCCTGAATGGACCAAATCAGGGGGCCACCTGCTCGTCGGCCTGGCTCAGTGTGAGTCCCAGTGGGTAAAAAAGGAATGACCTCAGCTCTTCGCCCAGCTAAAACATGTTTGAGGGTATCCATGTGGGACACTAAGGCGGTGGAGTGCTGGTATCAGCTGAGGTGGGTAGAGTTTCCCTCCCCTGCAGGCGTCACAGGTATGACGGAAGTCTGACTATTGTCCGGGGGGCGGGGGGCTGCAGGGTGGGCCCCAGGGGAGGCCTTCCACTAGGACCGGGAAACACAAGAGGTTGGGGAAAATGAGAAGCTCATCTGGCACCAAGGTATTTGTTGCCAGTCAATGAGATTGTTAATTCATACCACAAGGGCTTGTTACTGAAAACCTCATGGTGAAATTGCCTTCCCAAGCAGAAAAAGGAGCTTTGCGCAACTCTTGAGGAAGACCATGTCCTCATGTGTGAGTCCCTGCCACCCCCTCTTCTCAGCGCTTAGCATCTGTTTCCTGAGGCCCTGTGCCACTGTGCTCTGCCCCTTGGGTTTCAACTAGGATGTGAGCTCCTTGACTGCAAGGTCTTCACTGTCCGTCTGGCGCTGGGTGCACAGTCACTGCTAATTCGATGAGCATCTAGTTGGTTGGGAAGAGGAACCAGCTGACCTCCCCCCATGCGGGAGCATGGAGAGTCCAGCAAGAGCTGCCCTTCCTTCATGGCTCTGCACCAGACATACATTTTCTCTCTCCTTATCCGCAACACAACCCTCTAAGCCGAGTGCTCTTATTATCCTAGTTTACAGATGTGCATGCCGAGGCTTGGGGAAGTGAGGCAGCTGTCTGAGGTCACAGAGCTAGAAATTGGTGAAGCTGAAACTTAAACTCAAGAAGAATTTGCACTGCTGGTATTGCCTGAGAAAGACCCTACCTGACCACCTCCCTGCCCCCTGCAGATGGTAGCTGGAAACTCTGAACAGAATACAAACGATTCCCAACTAAAGTAAAAGACAACTATCTGAAGGCACTGGTGAGTGAACAGAAGCAGGCAGATGGTGGTGAGGAGGCCACGCCTGCAGAAAGGGAGTTGTGTGGAACGAGGGTCTGTTTCCACAGCTTCCAGACGAGGGCCAGGCAGTCAGCATAGCCTGTGGGGCACTGGGGGTGCTGGGAGAGACGTGCTATCCTGCCAGGGACGTGAGAGCCTGAGGGCAGGGGAAGCACACATGCTGGGGGAGGCTTTCCAGACTCTGCTGACCCCTACATCACAGGTGCATGGAGCAAAGCCACCGCAGCCCTGCTCGGAAGTGCTGACCAAGGAAGCGTCAGTTGCAGTTGGACTCCAACAAAGACACATGCCCTCTTTAAAGGAGAAAAAGAAGAATGGAAGGAAGAAATTTTTTTTGAAAGAAAAAGAAAAGAAATAAGACTCATCAAGATAAAATAACATAAACCAGAGTCTCCGTAATTTCCCCTTCATAATGTCCAAGAATCTAAAAGTACCCATCATACCAATAACCAAGAATATGGAACACATTATCAAGAGAAAAGGATATTAATAGCAGAAAATAGAAAACAAAAAAACCTGAGCTGAACTTAATGTGGAATTAGCAGAAAAGAACTTTAAGGCAGTTGTTATCATCGGAAGCTATCCTCAATGAAGTAAAAGAAAATATGCTCACAAGGAATCAAGACGGGAAATTTCAGCACATAAATAAAAACAAAAAGAGGTAACTCCTTGGTCTACTGGGCTTAGAAAATCTACTGGATACATTTAACAGCAGAATGGAGACGGAGGGACAAGTGAGAGAACCTGAAGATAGATCATTAGAAATTATCCAGTAGGAAACCCAGAGTTGTTGTTTTTTGAAAGATTGACAACATAAAAGGAGCCTCAGAGATCTCTCAGATAATATCAGCCTAAAATACGTGTCATGAAATTCCAAAAGGACATGAGAGAGAAAATAGGGCAGGGGGAAATAAAAGCAATTTGTAGAAATGATGACTGAAAATTTCCCAAATTTGTTGAAAACATAAATATATGCCTTCAGAGTATTCAGAGAAACCAAGGGGGCTATGCTAAAGCTCACTATGGTCAAACTCTCAGAAGCCAAATATAAAGGACAAACCTTGCAGAAGGAGCAAGGAAAGAACAACATTTTACGTACAGGGAACAATATTTCAGTGAGGAACTGACCTCTCATTAGAAACTATGTCGGCCAGGAGAGGAGAACAAGAGTTTTGAAGAGCGAAAAGGAAATCTGTCAGCCCAAAACTTTCTAGCGGGCAAAAATCTCCCTCATGAATGAAGGCAACATAAGGCCATTCGTGATTAAAGAAAACTAAGAGATTTTGACCCCAGCACAAAGCAGTGCTAAAGGCAGGGGGGTTGTGTGTGTGTGTGTGTGTGTGTGTGTGTGTTTGTTTTTGTTGTTTTTTTAGACAGAAGGAAATGATATCAGAATGAAACTCAAATCACCAGAAAGGAATGAAGCAGAAAGACTAGCTAGGTAGCCTGAGAGCCTGCTTCCTCTGGGGGCCCAAACTGGCCTCAAGTCAGAGACAAGACTGCCAGCTTCCCAAATAGCCAATCTCTATCTGTTGAAACTAAGTGCCGCTTAAGATAGAATAAAAACAAATCAAGTACCCAGGAATAAATCTAACCAAAACTGCTCAAGGAAAACAGAAACCACTGCTAGGGAGAAAAGGAAGGAGCAGACGAGGCCGTTGGAGCAAGTTTGGAGGAACCCCGCGGCACAGCCTGCGTGGGCTCTGTGCCCCAGGGTTGGGTCAGGGGCCAGGTAGAAAATGTTGGCCCCTCGGGCCATTCTCCAGCTCTCAAGTTTATGTTACCCATCCAGCCACCTGGAGACTGTCCAACTGCTCTCCTGCTCTCTCATGTCTACATATATGCTCTAAATTTCTAGGTGGTTAGCCCACCCCTGAGACAATAAACCATAGCCATAACCACAGTCATGACTTACTGCACACAGTAGCTATCAGGGCTGGTTGCTTTTACCAAATGAGTTGGTGGGACGCCATTTCCACAAAGTGAGGGGAAGACATCTCATCTGGTGTCTAGTACAGCAAGAGGGGAAAGGAGATCCTGCTTGACTTTTTTGCAGGCAAACACTGTGAGTAATAAAATATGGCCTCCAGGTTAAATGTCTTTCCAGCAGGTACTATCATTATCTTTTTTCAGTGCATGGCTATTTGCACAGCTCTTCTGCTTTGCACTGATCTAATAGTCTGGTGCAGTGAGCAAGGCAAGGGGGGTCGTATTCCCATATCTGAGAGGCTGGCTAGTGTGCTATGGTGAACCAATTATAGTAGGTAGCACCCTATCAGAGTGGGTGAGGGCTCCCCCAGAGGCTGGCGTGTGGCTTCACCCACTCTTACAGCATGCTGGAATCAGGGAAGTCTGCAGGACCCAGAGGGTTTAGCCCCTGAGGTGGGGCCCGTCTGAAGTATGACAACAGTGGACAGTCCTGTCCCGCTGGGGGCAGAGATCAAGCCTCTAGAGGCACCTAGATGGCCATTTGAGGCCAGAGGCAGTCCTGCCCACCTTGATTCTATAGTCCCCGCCCTCCCAGCACCCCCACCCTCTGCAGCTGGCTGGATTTCTCCTGTCAAGCTCTCTTTACCAAGATGATTTCCAAGTCCAAGTTCTTGCAAGTGGTTCTGGAGATGGCAATGTTTGGCTAGAACACTGGAACTTGGCTGGTGTCTTAGCAAGGACAACGACAGTGTCTGGCCTTGTTGAGGCAGGACAACCTGGTGACATGGGGCTGAGTTCAGAATCAAGTGTGACAAGTCTGAAGGCAATCTGAACCTCTTAAAGTTTGGACCAAGTGGCCAACTCTGTAGGTTTTGTGTTTTTCTAGCCTGATGCAGCTTCCAAATATGTGATTTAGGATGCTGTAAACATGGGTTATTCCTGTGTTAATATGATGAAAGCAAGAATAAGAAAGTGTGGTCACTTCGAGGCTCTGTTGAGCAGGGCTGGGCTTCCTGCACTCCTGACCCCAGGTTCCGTGGGCTGCTCTGGGGCCATGTCAGCTTCCGCTCTGGCAGAATTCTGTGACCCTTCCAGCAGTTCTGATGCCCTAGCTCAGAGCCTGTAGCCTTTTGCTTCCCAGTGGTGGTCTCAGGCCAGCGAACAGCTCCAAGCCATCCTGGCAGGGCTGTCTGTGGAGCTGGAAGCAGGGGCTCTGCCCCAACTCTGCTGACTCCAGATCCCTCCAGGCCTCACCATGGTGCTCAGCCCCCACATGGAGCAGGGCCTATGGATGAGAGAACTTAGAGTCCCGGAGGGGGTCTGGGGTCTCCTAATTTGGGGTGAGGAGGTTGATCAATGCTCTTTCTACTCAAACACCTGCCAGTTTATCATGTCCAACACTTGCGGGGAATTGCAACCTGTCTTGACCAGCATTTCACTCTAACCTTCTGTTCCCTCCCAGGAAAGTGAGGATTTAACTGAGCAAATTATGAAACTCCTCTGCTGGAATCAGACATAAAGGAGGATCTTTAATAAGAGAGTCAATTATGGATCCTATGACCTTATGCCCAGTTCTACAAGAGGGCAAGAAGAACAATGTGAAATAATGTTCTTTTAGCTCATGTTCAGGCCTTCAAGGTCTGAGTCTGGCTATTGCCACGTGGAAACTTTTTTTCTGTGAATTCTATAATATAAGACCAATCTTGTTCACTTTCTAATGAGCCTGATAAAAAAAGATGATCCTGGACACTCTAAGATTTCAGGGCATAAGTATGAGAAACTGAGAGGTAACTGACATTTGGAAATGGGAGCCAAAACAGAAGGCTGTGGTGCCAAAAGGGGAGAGAAGTACATGCTTACCATGATGGTCACATGTGGGCTGAGGTCCTGAAAGAGTCAGGGGCCAAAAGCTAGAGGCCCCAGTTCCTGGAAAAATGGGGAGTATGGCCTTAGCTCAGGATAGATTGCCCACCTCAGGTCCCAGCTCCCATGAGAGCCAGTTGAGTCAAGGCTCCCATTCCAGTGGTCACCATCCCTTCCACATAGATCCTTGAGGGTTTAGTGCAAGAGTCCCACCTCAAGGGGGAGGGAGTCTGTTTTTGAAAGCTATCTGCTCATCAAGGGAAAGAGTTTAGATCATTTACACTTAATGTAATTGATAGAGTCAGGTTTATATCTACCATCTGGCGACTTATTTTCTATTTGTCCCATCTGTTCTTTGTTTCTTTTTTATTCTTTTTGTCTTCTTTTGCATTAATTGTGCTTTTTTTTTAGTATTCCATTTTATCCCCATTATTGATTTGCTAACCCTATCATTTTATTTTTTTAGTAGTTTCTCTAGAGCGTAAAATAAATATATCACAAACTACCTTCAAATAATATTATACTACTTCACATATAATATCAGAACCTCCCAACCTCCCATACTTCCATTTTCCCTCTGTACTTTGTACTATTGTTGTCATACATTTTATTACTGTATGTGTTATTAACACAATATATTCTTTTGCTTTAAAATACTTTTTTTGAAAAAAGATTTTATTTATTTGACAGACAGAGATCGCAAGTAGGCAGAGAGGCAGGCAGAGGGAGAGAGGAGAAAGCAGGCTCCCTGCCCAGCAGAGAGCCTGATGCGGGGCTCGATCCCAGGACCCTGGGATCATGACCTGAGCCAAAGGCAGAGGCTTAACCCACTGAGCCACCCAGGTGCCCCTAAAATACTTTTTTTTTTGCAAAAATTTTTAATGACGGGGGATAAAAAGGTCTTTTATTTTTATCCACATATTTACCAATTCCCGGTCTCTCCAGTCTTTTGTGTTGATCCAACTTTCCATCTGGCACCATTTTCCTACTGCCTGAAGAGCTGTAATATTTTTTAATTTCAGGCCTACTGGCAACAAATGCCTTCATCTTTTCATCTGTCTGAAAAAGTCATCATTTCACCTTCATTTTTGAATTATATTTTTGCTAGATTTAAAATTCCGGGTTGACATTTTTTTTTTCTTTCAACACTATAAGATGCATTCCACTGTCTTCTGGAGTGCATAGTTTCTAATAATAAGTCCGTGATTAATTTTCTCTGTTCCTTTGTACAAAATGTGTCTTTTTTCTCTGGGTGCTTTAAAGATGTTCTCTTTGTCACTGTTTTTCAGAAACTCAATCATATTGTGTAACACATTTGGATTTGTATGTTTATAGTTCTCATCAAACTTGAAGGAAAAATATGGCCATAATTTCTTCAAACATTTTTTTTTTCTGCTTCTTCCTCTTGTCTGTCTTTCTGGAATTCCAATTTCATGGACATAAAACTGGTTGATATTATTCCACCAGTCACTGAGGCTATGCTGTACCCTTTAAATGTATGCATTTTCTTACATGTAAATTAAAACTAAATATAATTGACTTAAGTAAACAAGCTAATACATACAAGCCCTCCAGCACAGTTCATGGCACACAATTAGTGCTTAATACATATTATTTCTCATCTCCCCATTCCCACCCCTTTCGTCCCCTTCTGTGCTACAGCCCTTTTACACGCTCTCAGCTTCTTGCCTTTTTCACAACATTCTCCCTCTCCAAATTCTTCCTGTCCTTCAAGATGCAGCTTAAATCCCTCCACCCAGAATGCTTCCCACGTTACTCTACGTCACAGTTCAGAACACTTAAAGCACTTGCTTTAAGTTCTTTCCCAAAAGCAGAGTGAAGCGTGGTTGTGTAGTGAAATGTGCCATGCACAACTTACAGATGCTCCTGTGTCTTGCCTCACTTTTGGTTTCGAATTCCTCAGGACTGACTTCTACTTTTACCCCCCACTGCCTCCATGTCCTTATCACTGTCTGCCCCAACACTGCTGGATGGTGTTTCCCATTGTTACCTGGGATGGCGTCTCAGCAGCTTGCTGGAGCCTGGCAATCTCCCACCCCTCACCAGTGCCCTCCTAGGGGGCGAGAGACTGCTCTAGAGAGATGATGTGGTGGTCTAAGGAAAATGGACTTTGGAGTCCAGTCGTCCTGCTGTGAATCTCAGCCCTGCCTGCTGCCTACCTGTGTGACTCTGGCTAAATTACTGAGCCAGACCGACCTGCATTTTCCTCATTGGTTTCATGGTTGTGTGTGTTGGACTGAGATGAGAGAGAACTGGGGCAGGCACCTGGCAATTGTGTGCCATCACTGAGAGCTGGGTGCATGAATGCAGGATCAGGCCCCCCGCCTGGCCAGGAGTACATGAAGCTGGTACTCATTTGGAGAGCACTTAGACCTGTGCATTTTTTCCTTTTCTTTTTTCCAGTCATGAACTCATTTCCCCAAAGACGAGATGGGAGAAACAGGCCATGTCTAAGGGCCCTGCATACCTCACAAAAGTTTGCTGTGTTTCTTCAGCCCCATCCACACATCTGGTTGTACTTACTGATCTAAAAATGTATCCATCCTGCTTGCCCTGTTCACATTTCAGAACATGGTATAGCCCCAGGAGGAAAAAAAAAAAAAACCTCATAAATACCATGCATTAAAAAAAATTTAATGCCATGCATTTATGCACTTCCAAAAGATGAAGGTCTAGGACAAGGAGCATAGCCCTCTGCAAGTGGCAGGCACCCAGACAGCTCTGCACACCAGGGTCCCAGGCCTTAAGACGAGGTCCTGTGGAAGGAAAAGCCCTCCAAAGCATGGGGGAGGACTTTCCAGGCAAGGAACCCAAAAAATCAAAGGCCTTATGACTGACTGTCTGGTGAACGTTCACTTCTAAAGATGGGGAAAAATAGCAAGGTGAGGCCAAGATTCAGGACACCTGATTCTTCCTTTGGACATTCTAAGTGACCAAGAGCATGCCACTCAGTGTCTCCGGGCCACTCTCAGTCATCTGTACTGAATACTTACAACCCCACAGCAGTTGTGATTCTGTGAATGTCTCCGAAATGGGTGAGGCAGGGATATTTGTCTGTATTTGTATTTGCCCATGTTATCAATGCCTACAACCGTGCCTGGCATGTAGTAGATACTCCATAATTTTCTTTTTTTTTAAGATTTTTTTAAAAATTTATTTATTTGTCAGATAGAGAGAGAGAGCGCGCGGGAGCGAGCACAGGCAGACAGACAGAGAGGCAGGCAGAGGCAGAGGGAGAAGCAGGCTCCCTGCTGAGCAAGGAGCCCGATGTGGGACTCGATCCCAGGACGCTGGGATCATGACCTGAGCCGAAGGCAGCTGCCCAACCAACTGAGCCACCCAGGCGTCCCGACTCCATAATTTTTTTTAATAGATGAATATTATAAGGTCGAGATCATAAGCCTTTACGTAGATCTGAGCTTTGCCCTCGGCTACTATGACATCAGGCAGGTGACTTCATCTCTGAGGCTCTAGTTTCCTTATTTGTAGGATAGCTAATGAGGCCTCCATGTGATGCTCAAATGGGATAGTCGTAAAGTCCATAAAAGGTGCCTATTACAGAGGGAGTGCTCAATAAACCATAGCAATCAGTTATTTCAGCATCTACAACAATTCCTCTTGTTTCAAAATGGCTGTAGGAATTTCCCCTTTTCTTTTGTTTCTTTTTCCCAGCCATCCCACTCCCAGTATAGTGGTGCAGAGCCTGGCATTCCTTCCTCACTGGGCAGTGTCTGAGGATCAGACCAAAAGAACTGGCTTATATTGTAGTAGGAGATTAGTTTCAGGTTAGAGCTGGATAAGGGATATCATACCTTGAGAAAAGTTATGAAAAGAGACAAGGAACATTTCCCCAGGAAATCTGTTGGAATACAATAGATGTTTTCATCAGTGACTGTCTCCTGTGTTGACCCATGAGGAGCAATATGGAACTATATGACTTTCCACTTGGTGGCCTCTATAGTGCATGATCAACAGCTCAAGGATGTTTTGATAAGGCCAGTGAGCTCAGCCAGAGATGCATGTGATCTGCTACACAGTGACCCACTTTGAGGGTCTTTGAGGTTAAAGAGTTGCTAAAATGCATTAGCAGTTGCTCAAAGAAAGAATGAGAGAATGTAGAGCCCTGCCTACTGCCCAGTCAGCCCTGAGGCCTGGCTCTGAACAAAGTAATAAACAAGGGCCCCACCAAACCTGCTTTTCCATGCAATTCACAAGTACTAGGTCTTTCAGGAACCTTCTTATAACCTTTAAAGCCAACCTAGGGACACCCTGGAGCCTCACTAGTGTTCTAGCACAACTTCAATGTCAGGTCAGGTGGGGCCATTGGCCTACAATGACCCCTTCTGTCCTCCTGCTCATTTCACCATGGGCTCCATTTGCAAGGGGAGAAGAGGAGTCACACTCTGCTGGCCTGTGTCCTCCAGAGGCTTTCCCATAATGGCTGGAGACAGCCAACCATCCCCCAGCTCCCATATTCACTAAAAGAGCTGGGCTCTTGCTTCTTATTAGGAAAGCCTGGGAGGGGAGAAGGGAGAGGTAAAGGGGCATGTAGTGTCATGATTAAGGTTGGGACAGAAAAGAGAAATTTTCTCTATTTGTGTGTCTTACCTACATTACCAGTTTTGTCTGTAGCAGTTGAAGATAGGAAGTGCTGACCTATGACTGGCAGGTCATGTGAAGAGAGAGGTTAAACTGAGCTGAGTTGAGGTTGAGTTGAGCTGAGTTTAGTTGAGTTGAGCTGAATTGAGTGGAGCTGAGTTGAGTGGAGTTAAGCTGAGCTAAGCTGAACTGAGTTGCGCTGAACTGAGTGGAGCTCAGTTGAGCTAGGCTGAGCTGAGTTGAGCTAAGTAGAATTAGAAGACAGATCCTACCCACTTAGAATCCCCTGGAACAAGGCATCTATTCTGTGCAGAGATTGAGTTAGTTTTCCTTAAAACTGCTTCTGGCAACTGAAGCAGAGAAATGCTTGTAGAAAGGACATCCGGGAAGACCATCTCAAGATTCTCTTCTGGTTCCCAGAAGCAACACTCCCACAGGTGTCCGCATGAAGCTCCTCACTCCAGCCAGTCCCTGGGCTGCCCCCATTTCCACTGTGCCTTTCTGTCCCTGCTCTTCATTTCCACTCCTCCTCTCCACTCTCACTCCCCACCTCCCATAGGAATGACCTCCTAGTGCCTTCTCTAGGAGCCTTTCTGGAATAACCCAGTGCCATCTAGAGCTTCTGTACCTACCTATGTAACACCTTATACTGATTTCTGTCCTCCATTTGTTGTGTCACTCTGGGTCCTTCCCCCTGAATAATTATAAATGCTATGAAGGAGAGACTTGTAATTCCTTGGTGTCTCCCAGAGCAGAGCCCAGTATACAATAGGTGCTCAATAAATGCTTCTTGGATGAATGCCTAAGAGGCTGTATTAGCTCATATCCCAAGATATGCTTTGATAAAGTTTGTGCCATAACTGGGCAAGCTGTGTACATTCAACCAATATTTTAACGTTTATTTTGAGAAATGTTCGGTTTCTCTGGCTCCAGGCTTTGGATGCTCTGAGGCTGCTGAAGAGCTCTGGACTAGGAGTAAGGCCATTAGGCCTGGGTCCCCGCCCTGCCACTAATTTGTGTGTAATCTAGAGTAAGTCAGATAATGTTTCTCCACTTCCCTATCTGTGCTGTGGGTCATCCTCTGCTCATACAGAGTGCTGTGAGCAGAGAACAGGACAGAGTTTTGAAAGAGCTCTGGTAAATGCTGAGTGAATGAAGGAGGCCATTATTCTAAGGGGCTCATGAGCAATTCATTCAACAAATCTTTACTGATCATCTCCTCTGCATCAGGTATTAGGAAGGAAAATATAAAAGTACTTCAGACCTTGACCTTGGGAAGCTAAGAAGAGATTCAAACATTAGCAATAGATAAGTGTTATAGTGAAGTGTCAAGAACATAGGGGAGGAGGGAGGAAGGCATCTGGGGGTGTGGAAGGGAGTGGCATCAGAAGAGGCCTTGAAGAAATGATCCGCTGTCTCTGGGAAGAAAGGCCAATGGGCAGTAGCGCCCTCCTGGCAGTGTGTGGAAAGCTGAAGGTTTGGACAGGAAAAGTGAATGGTGCTCTGTGGCCACAGCAAAAGCCAAGCTGGCTGATGAGGCTGTGGGGGAGGGATTGGAGACTCAAGAAAGCAGCAGGGCCAGGGAGCTGGCTGCTGCAGGGCAGGACGGGGGGTGCAGGGACGGGAACAAGACATAAGAGGTGTTGGGGAGAGGAGATTTCAGATCTCCTGTGAGCCTCTGGCCAGGTGTAGGCAGGCAATGCCTGGAGCCACCAGGTGAGCCGGGAGGCCAGGCCCCTCAGGGTGCTCTGCAGGAATGACAGAAGCACAGGGTCTGGTCTTTCCCAGTCTTGAGGAGCCCTGAAGACAGAGATGTCTGGGAGGAGACCCAGTGTCTTGGAGGGTAGGGCGTGGGAAGGAGCCCCAGAGCCAGTTTATTCTCCTGCCCTTCAAATATGTTAGGCCCTTTGTACCTCGGTGATTCTGTGTGGCTTTCCATCTGTGAGCAGGATTGTTCCTGCCTCTTATCCTCCGGTCCCAGCTCCCACGTCACTCCCCCAGGGTCTCTCCTTGCCCAGAGGTCCTCCTCACTATTCTTTCTCTATATGGTCCCATTTATTTCTTTCACAGCACTGACCCCTGTTGTCCTTACTGGCTTTTCTGGTCTGTCTCTCCCCCCTGAAGTGTCAATTCCATGAGAATAGGGACTTGGTCTCTCACCCAAGGTAGTGCTGATGCCTGGCATCCAGGGTTTGGTACACAGTAGGTGCTTAATAACTGACTCATGGTCTGGCTGTGCAACATGACTTAAAGAGCATTGAATTTAAGCATGCAGTGTCATCCCCGGGTTCAAGCAGGGATCTACAACCCCCATGGTAGAGATCTAGAAACCCAGAGCTCATTGTTAGTCTTAAGGTTGTGTCCCATTAAATTTCACAGTCAGGGGCCAGGAGAGTCAGCAACAAAGCCTCAAGGCTGAAATTCTGGCTCTGCATGCCCCTCCCCCAACGCAAGTACAGAGCATCATGTCCTAAATCCTGAATCTTAAATCCAGCCTGGTCAAAAGACACAGGCTTGCACATGAGGGTCTCCCACAGGGTCCCAGGTGGCCATGGAGAATGGGAAGAAGAGGCTTCAATGGGCAGAAGCTGCCATCAGCTTACTTAGCAATACGTGTGGTTTTTTTTAAATAACAGATTTAAATAAGTAATGCAAACTGTGAAAATCTGTGGTTAAAAATGAAAGGGGAGGGGTGGGAATAAAGAATCTAACAGATGGTTGCCAGGCCTCCCTCGTTGACAGGTGGGATAGAATCATCTGCATGAGCACATCTTTGAAGGGCTTCTTTTTATTGGCCCATTTATTGGTAATACTGCAGTGTGAGCCGAGCCCAGAGTGGCCCTGGGAAGGAGGCCCTCTGGCTTGGCTGTGTCTCACCTCTGGATGCAGTGTTGCCCCCTCAGCAAAAGGAGAAATAAATTCTACATGCCTGGTCAAAAGCATGGAGGTCAGCCAAAGCCCTTGGGGTAGCCAAGTCGCATCGCGTGCGCACACACACACACACACACACCCCTTCTTGTAGCCCCTTGGCCTTCTCCCTCTCTGCTCTGCTCACCCTGCTCTCTTAGTCCAGGACTTGTGGGGTGCTGGGGAAATCCTGCCTGGTCCACTAATTGGTTCATGTGGGAGAGCCACGTGCCTCAGCCAGACGATAACCCCTCAGAGGTAGGAACCAGCCGGTGTCCTCCAGCATCCCTGTGGCCTCTCACAGGCCCCCCGCGTTTGAGGTGTTCCCACTGGTCTGGGGCGGTCATCCCCATTTCCCACCATGGCCATGGGTTTGGGGCCAGGCTCCACAGGCAGGGCCCCTCATCCTCAGTCCCTCTGTTGCCTCTCTGTGGTCCCACTGCGAGTTGCCAGCTAGGCTGTGTGAGTGCGGAAGGCTGGACCTGGACACTGGTGCTGAGTGAGCTGGAGTGTGCAGGTGGTCCACAAAGCCCTATGGAGTGGTGGGAGCTCTCCTAGGAAGCCAGTCCTAACCTCAGGGCCACCTGCCATTCGCTGAGCACTTGGGCCGGGCACTGTGCTAAACCCCTTTTGTGCAGAACCATATTAAACCGTCACCCACCCTATGAGGTGTGCTCTGTCACCACCACCATCATCATCGATCTTCACTCGATGTACAAGGAACCGGAGACACGAAAAGGGCGAGGAACTTGCCCAAAGCCACCAGGTCAGCAGTGGTGAGCCAGGATGTGGTCCCACTCCCCACTTTCTGCTCTAAACCCTTCTGGGCCGGGGTGTTAACCCACAGCCCACCTGGACCTCACCTGACCCACAGTCCCACAGGCACCTGTGCAGAGGCCCCAGATGCATGAGACTTGGTGGGAGGAGGGGGGATTGCCTCTTGGTGCCTGACGGTGGCTCAAGTCCCTGGTCCTCATCTGGCTTCTCATCAGTAATATGGGGTTTGCGATAGAAGCTACCTCCCAAAGTACTTGGGAAGATAACGTGGGCTAATATGTGTAAAAGGCTTAGAAGGGGGCCTGGCAGTGGGTGCATTCAGGAAATGTGAGACTTTGTCACTATTATTAAGAACATGATGGTTCCAACTGGAACATTCCAGGTGTCTGTCTGACCCGCAGTCTCTGCTCCCGGAGATCATGTGTTGACTTCCAATATCCGCTCTTTTTTTAACTTGTCCCTCCACATCTCATTCTTGCACCTTCTTTTCTCTGTCTCCCAGCCCCAGCATGCCACCGAATCTATTTAATTCGTTCTAATGCTCAGAGCCCCAGATCCCCGAATATGACAGATTGGGGGTGGGGGCGGAGGCAGAGAGTGAAGGAGCTTGTGTAATAAGACATAAATAAACTTTCACATGCCTCAGTTTTTTTTTTTTTAATTGCAGATTTTGTCCCATCACGGGACAAATTTTGCCTTGCCTTCTCTTGGCTCAGCGGGAGGACTCCCCAGCACGCAGCACACAGTAGATGCTCGAAGGGTGGTGGCATGTTGGGTCCTGTTGGGCCAATGTTTCTGCCACGTGCTGCGGGTTCTAAGGCCTCACAGGCGCTCCCTCATTGTTGTGCTGCTACCATCTGCAAGGCTCCAGGCTGGGCCAAGGAAGAGCACCCAGATGGCTGGCTTATGAAGGAAACATGTTCAGGCCTCTTGATGGACACAACGTTTTAACCCCTAACTTGATCTCCGTGGCTCATTGTTGTTCGCCCTTACTTCTGGCGTCGCTGGCCTCTAACGTTCAGGAAGGGGGTTTTAGCACAAACTTTCAACTTGGTGGATGGCAGGGCTCAGGTGAGAGTGGTAAAGCTTATTAGCCCACGCCTGTGGGGACTTTGGTGTTTGATTTGAGCCACGTGAAGAAATCCCCACAAAGTGTCTACAGACATCTCTCTCACCACTGGGAAGGCCTTCTTCGGGTTACCTCCCCAAGAAGCCCTCTGTAAAAATGGCAAATCATGGAGGCTTAACCCATCACGCCCATGCCATGGGCAGAGAAGCCAGAGTTCAAATCCTTGTCCCAGTATTTGCTTACTTTTCCTTACTTTTTGAGCCACAGCTTCCTCGTTGACAGGACAGGGCTAGAATCCAACCCCAGTGGGTCGTGAGGAGACCACTGGGTTCAATGGAGCTTTCCTCACTCTCATGGCCCGCTGTGCCCAGGCCGCTGAGGAAAGAAGAATTTTGAGGGAGAGAGAAGAGGAAAAAGAAATGGAGGAAGGTTGCTCCTGGATTATGTTAGGGCCTGCGTGGGTCGGGGCGGTGGGTGGAGGTTGGGAAGGGAGAGCACCATTTACCGGCACAGTCAACAAACAAGGATTGAGGATATAAAGCAAGGCATTGTGCTAAGTGCTGAGGAAGTAAAAAGGAATTTGTATTTCTAACTTACACCCCCTCTGCTTCCAAAGAGAATTTGAAGGCGACTCACAATGAAAACCACATATGCAGCAAGATCACCAAAATAGAAAATCAAGTCCATGGAAATGAAGAAAAGAAACCAGTGTTACCACCATGAGCCTAGGTCCTGTGTACATTCTGTCATGTAGTCCAGCAAACCTATTATACAGAGGAGAAAGACAAGAACAACGAGGCATGCCCAGGGCAAGGGCAGATGTGCTGGGCACGATACCTGGAGCCCATGACAGTTTTAGGAGCCCATGAAATGTTTTAAAATTTCTTGTAAAATCAGAGGAAGAAGAAGAAAGCTTAAGTTGAAAAAAAATGTTTGTTTGTTTTTAATTTATTTATTTGTCAGAGAGAGAGAGCGAGCACAGGCAGACAGAGTGGCAGGAAGAGGCAGAGGGAGAAGCAGGCTCCCTGGCGAGCAAGGAGCCCGATGTGGGACTCGATCCCAGGACGCTGGGATCATGACCTGAGCCGAAGGCAGCCGCTTAACCAACTGAGCCACCCAGGCGTCCCGAAAAAAAATGTTTTAATATGTAATATTAATTAATGGATTCTCTTTTTTTAAAAAGACTTTTTTTTTTTTTTTTGACAGAGATAGTGAGAGAGGGGACACAAACGGGAGAGTGGAAGAGGCAGAAGCAGGCTCCCAGCTGAGCAGGGAGCCTGACATGGGACTCGATCCCAGGACCCTGGGATCATGACCTGAGCTGAAGGCAGACACTTAACAACTGAGCCACCCAGGTACCCCAATATTAATGTATTTTTTATGCCAACATTAGTTTTTACTTTTTCAATGGAGGACGGGGCCACAAATATAAAAGTTCCTGGGACCACCCCCCCACAAAAGTAATGCATCCCTGGGCCACGAACTCCAGACCGCCCGACTCCAAACCTGTGCTCTTTCAAGCCTAATTGAGAATATTTGCCGTCTTTGAGCATAACGTTCAACTCAGCTCTAAGACAAAAAAGAGACCACAAGGAGATAAATAATTCTCAGTTTCATAAAAAAAGAGTGTAGTGAGGCACATGTACTCACTTTACATTGAGATCGTAGGGGAAAAAATGTAGTTTTCCCAATCCATGCTTTCTTCTCAGTTCCACTAGGGATCTGACCCAGGGCTGGGGGCAGGGAGGTAAAAACTAAATTTTGTCTAAATTGGTAAACTTCCAATCTAACTCAATCACTAAGATGGTCTTAAATAACTTGGATGATTCAGGTGAGCCTCAACCTTTGGGAGATTGCTTTCTCTGCTTCTGAACCCAGTGTGGCCAATGGTTCTGACCAGCTCTTCGTGGCAGCCGGGAGAGGGTCTTTGAGTCCCTGTGGCATACGCTGGATTCTCACTGCCCTCTTCCACGAGAGGCTGGACTAGCCCACTTCCTGCACTGGTGACCACCGCAGTGGGATGGACCCCATCTGGCTTTGTGGGGTGCTATGCTGGGATGCAGCCCTGGAACCCATGGTCCCTGCCTGTTGCCCGAGTGACCACTTGGTTCTGTCACCAGGCCTGCCCCCTGCTGTTCTGCTGGCTCTCTTGGCACCTGCTCCGGCGCTGTCTCATGCTTCCCTTCCGCTTCCTGCTGCTCCTCCATGTCGTTACGTGGCTGCTTCTCTGGGACTTGCACTCTTCCCCCACCTGCACAGGTAAGGGCACCCCTGGCTCAGACACTAACTGTTGCTTTCATACTTTTCTGGCTGCTTTGGGAACTCCCAGAGTGCCAGGTTGTGTGTGGGGAAGGTGGTGGAGGCAAGAATGGTAGCAGCAGAGAAAAACCTTGGTGCGTGACCCACCTGTTCTCTCTTACCCCCGTGTCCTGCTCACAGTCTAGCAGAATAGAAGGAGCAGGTGTTCCCTCTTCGTTTTCTCAGAACTAGTCGGGCAGACCCAACTCTTACATGAGAGCTAAAGGACTTTAGAAAGCCCTTTCTCTTAACCATAACCACATTTCATCCAAGAATCTTGCTATCAATGCAGACAACAATCTCGTCTGAATGAGTTGAGCTGGTATTTTATATGCCTCCCTCTCACCTCATGCCCCAAACATTGCTTCAGTGGACCGGAAACCCCCGAACAACAAGATTTACAGGATATGAAAATCCATCTAAAAGTATTAACCCCATTGCAGAAACCTAACTGTTCAACAGGAGAAACCAACTATGCTGATATTAAATTTCAAAAGAAATGCTCAGTTGACCCTTGAACAATAGGGGATTGGATTGCCTGGGTCCACTTATATGTGGGCTTTTTACAATAGGGTACTGTAATGTATTTTCTCTCATGATTTTCTTAAAAACATTTTGTTTTGTGTAGCTGACTTTCTTGTAAGAATGCAGTACTTATTACATATAACATACACAATATGTGTTAATTGTTTCCGTTATCAGTAAGGCTTACGGTGAATGGTAGGCTATTGGTAGTTAAGTTTTGGGTTGTCAAAAGTTGTTTGTGAATTTTTGACTGCATGGAGGGTTGACACCTCTCATCCCCACATTGTTCAAAGGTCTGTTACACTCTGTGCCTCCTTCCTGTATGAGGAAGATTGAATGACATAGAGAACATGAGCCTCAATTCTTGTTTGGTGAACTTTCATCCAATAACTGTTTGTTTTATCACCTTCATAAAGGTAGAATATTAGGTATCTGTAGTGAAAGAGGGCTAATCAGGTGAGCCCAGTTGTGCTGCACCTGGTGTCCTTACCACTGGATGCAGTTTGGAGACCCCAGAGAAGATAGAACAGCACAGCATGACTGGTCTTTTAGGTGGGGTTTAGACTAGGGGGCAAAGTCATTGTCCTCCTCTACCTCCTTGAAAGAGAACAGGGAGAGTTTTAAGAAAGAAAGAACACATAGCCAACCTCTCATTCATAACAGTTTTTTTCATATTATTCATGTTTCAAAATGTGAACCAGAAATGGTTTGAGACTTTGGGGAGGAACTGACTTTTGGGAGGAAATGATTTCCCTAAGTATGACATGTTGAAGAATAAGAGATCAAACTCTTAAGATCTTCTAGATTTGGGCTGGGCATATGCAACTATTAAAGACCTGGATACAAATCATGACTCTTATTCTGGACTGGGAGAAAAACTCAAGAAAGCTGAGTAGCTGCCTTATCCAGAAAGAACATGATCATGAAGAAAATCAAGATCTTTGGGTTGGAAGGCACTCGAGAGATCATCTTGTCCAACCACTGCCTTTGAGATGGAAAACAAGACAAGAAGTGTCACCACTTCTATCAACATTGTGCTGGAAGTCCTACCCATTTCAGTAAAGAAGAAAAAAAAAAGGGCTAAGATTGAGAAAAAGAGAAACAAAACTTTGAATTTGTACAAATAACATTATGTGAATAAAAACCCAAGGGTCTACTAATACTACTTGACTAGTAAGAGAGTTTTGCAAGATTGCTGGGTATAACAGTAACATACCTAGGGGCATCTGGGTGGCTCAGTGGGTTAAAACCTCTGCCTTCAGCTCAGGTCATGATTTCAGGGTCCTGGGATTGAGCCCCACATCGGGCTCTCTGCTCAGCAGGAAGCCTTCTTCCTCCTCTCTCTCTCTGCCTGCCTCTCTGCCTCCTTGTGATCTCTATCTGTCAAATAAATAAATAAAATCTTAAAAAAAAAAAAGTAACATACCTAAAATGAGTTTTTTTTCAACACATGGACAATAAGCATGAGACAATGAAATTTTTTAAAAAGTGATCATTTACATTCTCAACAAAAATGAGGTATTTATGACTGAGTCTAATAAAATGTTAGACTTTAAGAAAATGATGAATTAAGCAGAAATTTCATTTCCAAACTCATCGAAGATTATTACAAACACAAATAAAGTATCCTTTTAAAAGTGTCCCGAATTAAATCAAAGGCACATCATTGAAGTAAAACACTTGTGACATTAAGAATTCATTTAGGTTGTATTTTCCATTATTTTGTTTTATTTTTTTTTAAGATTTTATTTATTTATTTGTTAGAGAGAGAGAGAGAGCATAGGCAGACAGAGAGGCAGGCAGAGGCAGAGGGAGGAGCAGGCTCCCTGCCGAGCAATGAGCCCGATGCGGGACTCGATCCCAGGATGCTGGGATCATGACCCGAGCTGAAGGCAGCTGCTTAACCAACTGAGCCACCCAGGCGTCCCTCCATTATTTTGTTTTAAATCATTTATAATGTTCTGAAGATCACATTTAAACATCTTTTTTAAAGATATGAAATAATGTAGTTTGTTTGTTTGTTTGTTTGAGTACAACCACAGTTATAAAGTAGAGGAACTTAAGAAGACAAAGACCAAATCTGCTTCATACACAGGATGAGGCAATCTAATCACCACACAACATGAATCTTCCAAACAAGTTTGCTAAGAAACAGCTCCCATGCTTAGTGTTACAAGTAAAACAATCTTCTCATTTAGAAAAATCAGGACATCATTTGATTAATAGAGCCTATTCTTCCTCCAGTTTTCAACTTGCTTATTTTCATTTAGAAACTGTTAGATTCACAAGAAAAGAACAAGTTTTGTTATGGGATAAAATCTTAGGAACAACAAATTAATGAAACACTCAATTTTTTAATAAAGATTTATTTATTTATTTATTTATTTGAGAGGGAGGGCACAAGTGGGGGTAGGAGCAGACTTGGAGCTGGAAATCAGGTCCATGAGATCAGGACCTGAGCCAAAATCAAGTCAGACACTTAACGGACTGGGCCACCCAGGTGCCCCCAAATACTCAGATTTTTAACAAAAAAAAAGGTTTCCCTTCCCAAAATGTAAGCACCCAGTAAATAAAACAATTTATATATCCAGTAAATAAAACAATTTCTATTCCAGGTATAGAAACACGGTAATTTGCTTATGAAAGAGGTGTTGTGTATTTGGTGGTAACATTTTGGTTGGTCTTAAACGTAAAAAGCGCTTTGCCAAAGGAATCAGGTCCCTATTATTTATTTATTTATTCATTTTCTTAAAGATTTTATTTATTTATTTGACAGACGGAGATCACAAGTAGGCAGAGAGGCAGCAGAGAGAGAGGAGGAAGTAGGCTCCCTGCTGAGCAGAGAGCCCGACGAGGGGCTCGATCCCAGGACCCTGAGATTATGACCTGGGCCGAAGGCAGAGGCTTTAAACCACTGAGCCACCCAGGCGCCCCAGGTCATTATTATTTAAAGTCTCTTCCTTCACCCAGTTTCCTTATTTGAATAGAAACTCATGAATTTCTGTAGAATTTTGGCTCTAGGACCAGGCCACAAGAAAGGTATGAAATATCTAAAAGTCATTTGGCTGGAGAAGCATTTTCTTGAGACTTGGAGGCAGTCATTCACCACTTTACACTTAAAAGCATGCCTCAGCAAACTTCTTTCCAGCCTTGAGGATAAAGGATCCCAGTACAGGATCTGGGCCCCTGGAGGTGTTGCTTGCTACCTACCTACCTAGTTCTTATGGTTGCCTACTTACTAGCAGGCATTCCACATACAGCACTGTTGAAGCTCTGCATGCCTGACAGACCTTCACCCTCTCCACACTGGCCTCCAGCTGGAGCAGCTGAGGATTCACATTGGCCCCAGAAGACACGGCAATGGCATGGGGCGCCAAGGGCCTATATGCTAGACTTCTATAAAAAATTATTAAACTTTATTGAGAGACATTAAGGGATGCATTAAGGAAAGCAGAGGTATACTATATTCATGAATGGATGAGTCACACTGTAAAGATGTCCTTTTCCATAAATTTATATGTGGATTCAATGTATTCCAATCAAAATCCCAACCCATGATTGCATGTAGGATTTGGTAGACTTGTAAAAAA